>SNQJ01S0034197.1:46901-58323 GCA_010110895.2 Picea sitchensis | reverse complement strand
ATATCATAATTTATTAAATATGTGTTATTTATAATATATAAATTTATATAAAATATAATTATATAATGAAATAACAAAATCATAAGAAATTTCCTTAGGGTTTTCTCAAGTGGTTTTGAGCCAAACATGAAGCTATCCCCAGCGGAGGAGGTCATAGGTTCAAATTTCTTGACCCCCCTTGGGTTTAGGCCCGCCACAAACATTAGGGCCGATGGTTTACCCTGTTTACCATCCACGAAGTGGGGAAGTAATTGGGGGTTTCTCGTGCGACATTACCTCGAGGAAAAAAAAATCAAACAAAACCTCTCTGCTCCGTGGAGTCATTCGAGCTGTCAACAACATAGTAGGAAAGACATTTTTGAAACCCGGCCCCAACAAAAAGAGACAACATAGTAGAAAATACATTTATGAAACCCGACCCCAACAACAAGAGACAACATAGTAGACATAGGAGCGAAACACCTAGCCCCCATAACATTAGTAGACAACAAATTTATGACCACGGCCTCGACAACAAGAGAAAAAAGAGGAGTGAAAACCTGAGCTCATAGTGCGAGAAAAAGAGGAGCGATAGAGGATGCCCTAGACCACAACTCGAGCGACATTGAAGATCCCACCTATAGAGGTCCAATAATCTCGCTAAAATCAGTAAGTTTTTCACATAACCCTTTAAAACCCCAAATCGAGACATTTTTTCTTTCTTTTGTTCCATTTGTCTAGCCATGAATCCCTAAGACATCCTAGACATATTGGCAGTATAAAACTTCTTCCTATGTTCTGTTAACTTCTTTTCTCTAAGATAATTTTTAGTATGGTTGTGTTGAAAAGAAAAAAAATTCCTCCTACAACAGGGGATCATCACTTGATAAACACCCTGATTAGGCCTATAATCGTTTAGTATGGTGATGTCCACTGGTATGTGGCCCCGATTGCCACTAACAATAAAGTTTCTCCTTAGACATGAGATTTAATCATTAATCTATGATCTGGATTAATCTAGGTTCGTAGAAAATAAATTTACTCTACCAATCCTATATCTATTAAGAGGAAACACTATTTAAAGTGCAAATAGAAAAGATTGATTCTTAGGACTTAGAAGAAATTCATCATCTCTAGAAATCATGAAGAACAATAACTGTCGCTACTAGGAATAGATTGTGACAGTTATATCTACACCATACTTTTAGTCAAAGAAGAGTTTTAATATATGTNGAGATTTAATCATTAATCTATGATCTGGATTAATCTAGGTTCGTAGAAAATAAATTTACTCTACCAATCCTATATCTATTAAGAGGAAACACTATTTAAAGTGCAGATAGAAAAGATTGATTCTTAGGACTTAGAAGAAATTCATCATCTCTAGAAATCATGAAGAACAATAACTGTCGCTACTAGGAATAGATTGTGACAGTTATATCTACACCATACTTTTAGTCAAAGAAAAGTTTTAATATATGTAAACAAAGATATAATAAACAACAGTCTCATAAATCAGTTCCATAGTATTCAAGAGATGAACTTATCATATGAAAATGTCATTTCTATTGACCATCAATTTTAAGACTTGAACATAAATATCAAGTAGAGATGAGATTGATGAGTGATAAGTTTTTTAGAAATATTCATGAAGTGTATTACACAATAAGTCCAAATACATCAACGATTATCGATCATAGAAATAATCTTAATAATAATGACGTCTCTCTCATTATATATATAGTCAATTTGACAAATAAATGAATTATGGAAAGAATCCGCATACATATAGAGTATAAGAATTTGTAAATTGACAAAAATGCAATATTCACAAACTCCACTACCACAAAGGAATCTTCCAACAAGACCGGGGTTCTCAAATTTTATTCAAACTGATAAGAATAACGAGCTTAAACAACATTCAAAACCCACAAGAAGAATGAGTGTTTAAATGAATCCTAACAATAGTGTCGAGGCTATTCTTGCTCCACTAATTCTCTATTGAAGAAAGAATTAAGAACCCTTTGGCAAGAAAAATCCACATGTGTAGCGTCAAAATCATCCTTTTTTTATATTCTTGCTTTTTTTTATAATCCTTTCATTTTTTTCATGAACTTATGCCTCCAAAATCTCTACAATCAAAATCATAAAATATTTTAAAACAAAAAATGATCTTATAAAATCAAAATCTAGAAACTAAATCTAAAAATTTAAAATAAAACTTAATTAAATTAAAAACTAATATAATAATAAAACTTAAATTAACATAACTAAAATTGAAACTAATTAAAATAAAACTAAACAAAAAAAAACCATACTAAAAAATAGACTAAAACTAAAGAATAAAAACTAAACTAGAGTAAATAAAACTATTTTGTTACTTTAATTGTATTATTTCTTCTCGACAATCCCGTGCACATGTATATCTCTTTGTGAAATTATAACATTCGGTCAAGCTCCTCAAAAAATGAGATTTGGTAATACCATAATGAGCAAGTGTGCTGCTGGTGTATTTTTGCATGTACTTATTGCAGACACGTCTTAAAAATTCTTGGAAATCAAGACATCAAAACCCTAATCTGATCAATAATCGTGACTTGGTGTAGCATCATTCTTCAATATCTAGTGCATTATCTTCCTTCTTCTATGTACAACAATAGAACTACTAGCTCATGGGATCTTCACAAATATCAGAACCGTAATCACATACAATCTCATGGGAATGCATATTCTTCATATATACACGCACACGAATCTAAATGATTAGAGAGAAAAAGACTCAAAATGCAAAATTATTATTCATCACAAAACAATTAATTTTCATGACACAACAAGTTCATCACTGAAATTGCGATCTTTAAGTTAAAGGAATTTAATGGTTTTTCACCTTCCTTCAAAAAATATATGCAATTACACAAGCGATTTTATTCCAACGACATCATATCACCATGTCATCATCCCATGGGAGACAAAGTAAAAACATCAAACATAAAAGTCACTCAAATGTCAAATAGCCATGAAAGGAAACAAACATAAACCATAGTCACTAATTAATGTCGAAGATATGAAACATGATATAGATGTCTTCAAATAAAGCAACCCCATTAATAATAACAAGGTATAGATCCCAATTGTGGAATCCTCGAAAAATTTCCCCATATAAAATTGAAAACAAACTAAAATCAAATTTTAAATTTAGAAAAACAAAAAGAAATCAATGTACAAAACTATTTAAACTAAGTTAAACAAAAAGAAGACAAAAGCAATATAAAATGAAATTGAAAATTAGGCCCAAATCACGCTGATGTATCAAATAAGATATCAATGAAAAATGTGCAAACAAGATTATGATATATTCAATTAATCAAACCTTTTATTAAAAAACAAAGAATAACGAAAAACTAGAGACAATCTTGAAATGAAAGATAAGGAATGAAATACATCAATCATGTTACATAAATTTTATTTCATTTTGTTCTCTTGGATAATCTCTATTTCATAATCCTTGCATAAGACAATGATAATTTTGTTGCAAACTTGGTTGTCATTGATGTCAACCCTAGAAGAAGCCTTGAAGCAGGTTTAGAAGCCCCTATGAGTGATGGGTTTATTTGAAGGAATCTCTAAAGTGATCCCTTGATGGAGTAGCTTTAAGCATGGCCCTCATCGGAAGACACTTTGTATAAGCCTACAAGAAGCCCCAGTTGTTAATAAAAGAAGTTTCAATATTGTCAAGAAGCCCTGAAGATATGGTCAGAAAACCCCAGAGGTGTGGTAATGAAGCCCAAAGTTGATTGAGGAAAAAGAGGGTGATGGACATTGCAGATASATGTAAAATATCATTGGATCGATAGTCCTAGTGATGTGTTTCCAACGATAGGTGGCATGCCACGTGGTTACTCACGGTTGATAAATTATTACCTCTTAAATATGAAGCCCCGAAAGCAAGTGAAGAAGCCCCATATCTACGGACAAGAAGTTACAAGTCAACCCCAAAATTAATTAAAGGAGAAAAATGGTTACAAACAAGAAGTTATAAGTCGGCCCTAAAGTCAAGTAAAGGAGGTACTTGGAAAAGTATAAATAACCATCAAGATCCTCTCATTTTATCATCAATCAAGTGTGAATTCAAGAAAGAATGTGAGCGCATGTAAAGCARTGGAGCAGTGCGAAGGAGATAAGTCTCAGAGTTGTAGATGTGCRAAGAGTTTATGGGAAACCCTATATGAGGTGACCCCCACGGGTCAAGTACAGGGTGTCCCGTGAGGCCCCCACTGGTTGTCTTGGTATTGTCACCCAAGGCCCCGCTCGTTTCCTAGCCCAGTCCCATGAGGTTGTGGAGAGGTTATGAAGAACATGCCATCTTGCTGATGCTGAAGCCGAGGAAGTGTTGATGAACTGAGATCTGATGTACCAAGTTTTATAGAATGAAAGATATGTTTTCTATATGTTTTGAGGCTCATATCTCGGAGGTTATGGTATATGCTTGAGACATATCTTGGAGGTTATGGTATATGCTTGAGACATATCTTGAATGGTTTGGCACATGCTTAAGGCATGTTTTGGCACATGTTTGAGGACTTTGGCACATGGTTTGAGGTATATCTTGGATACTATTGGTACATGGTTGAGGTACATCTTGGATGTTTTGGAACATGTTTAAGGCACATTTTTGGTATATTCTTTGATGCACATATTGGATGTCTTAACACATGGTTTGATGCATATCATGGTGATTTTGAGCACATGATTTGGAGGATATTCTTAGTGATATTGGCATGAGTTTTATGTGGTTGTATCGGTTTTGATGATGATGATATCAATACGAGTGACAACAACAAAGACATGTTGATTCTCTTATTTATATTTAAGGGAATAATAAAGGGTAAAGAAAATAGAGTTTTAACTTCCTTCAGGTTGGAGCTTGTAAATTAGGGGGTTGGAGCCTCCTTCCAGTTGGAGTTGGAGAATTTAGGGAGTTGTAGCTTCCTTCAGGTTGGATCCTGTAAACAGGGGGTTGGGGCCTCCTTCCAATTGGTACTGGATAATTTTGGAAGTTGGTGCTTCCTATGAATGTAATCTTCTGATATATAATAAAACATTCCATGGTTTTCTCCCATTTGGGTTTCCATGTAAAATTCTTGTGTACTGTGTATTTGCGATTATGTGTTTATGGTACCTTGAATGCAATCATAAGTGATAAATTAATGATATATTAAATTCTTTCATATTGTGATTAAAAGTGGTAAAAAGTGCCTAATATTGATTCACCCCCCCTCTCAGTGTTAGTGAATAATCCAACTATTGGTTTCAGAGCAGGTCCTTCAAAAACATTCTAATAATTGGAAGGTAGATCATGGATTACACTAATAATGGAACACTAGTGTTTGATGGTCATAATTATGAGATATGGAGCTCAAGAATGAAAGTATGTTTACATGAACATGGGTTTGAAATTTTGAACTCAGTTGTTTTAGGATACACCGCTCCAAAGAAACCTTCGAAGACTATAGCTCGAAAGAAATTAAAAAGGAAAAACAAAATAGCAATGGATTCCATCCTGGATAGATTATATGATCCAGTGAAAGGCCAAGTGGGACCATTCTCATCATCCAAAAATATTTGGGAAAAAATACATAAAATCTACTCTAAGAGATCTCTTCTTGCAATCACAGATCCAGAGCATGCTAATACAAATAAAGAAGATGTTGAGAAAGAATGAGAAGACATAAGCTTATCATGTTAAACAAATCTAGAAGAAGAAATTTGAAATAGTATGGTAGATCATGAAGTAGAATTATTGTGTGCCCCAGAAAGATAGAAAGGAACCTTTGAAAATGACAAAGAAGACTATGAATAAAATGAAGTGTATTTTGAGGCAGAAGTTATCATTTCTTTAAGGGAACTAAAAAGGGAAAGGAAGAAAAGCAATTCCCTTAAGGAAGAATTGATCAAGCTAAATGAGGGTTCTCAAAACCCTAACAATTTTTTTGAAGAAGTCCAACATATTATCATAAATCTAAAGGTTTAGATAGAAGAAGCCATAGTAATTGAAGAAACACTAAAAAATCAGTTGGAAGAAAAGCAGAAAATAAACGAGTGTTTGGAAGCTGAAATAATATTACAGAGAAAAGAACTTGAAAAGGCAGAAGAAGAAGTTGCTCGCTTAAAATTCAAGGTAAAGGAAGCAGAAAAGAGAGAAGATATGTTGACAAGTAATCTTAAGGAAATATCTGAGGAATCAAACAAGATTGAAGTAGAATTTAGTCAACAAGAACATATATTTGAATAAGAAATCATCTCCTTGAAAAACCAACTTGAAGAAGCAAAGAGAACGAAAGAAGTAACGAAGATCCAAATGAGGAAGAAAGAAGAAGAGAATGAGAAGCTTGACGAAGAAGTTGTCTCATTGAGGGTTGAAGTTAATGTTATAAAAATATTTGCCTCACCCTATGCAAATTTTCTCAGAAGGCCTTTTTCCATTTCCCTATGCAGGCTTGAAGTCCCTTTTTGTAGTTCCCAGAGCTAAAAATGATATTTTCCCACATATACACACCCTAACTATTATACAACATGCGTATACACAGGTTGCACCATTACAACCCTTCTACATCGAGTTTTGTGCCCAAAATTAAAAAATGGTGTCGGGTTTCCATGTCACGTCATGAGATCCATGATCCTTGAACTTCCATATACTAGAAACATTCCGACTCGACTCTTCAGTTCCATTTGAAGGCTATAAATGGGCCATATCCAAGCTGTGGAAAAGAGGAGAAGAATTCAACTTTGACAATAGAGTTACTTTGGAGAAATTATTCAGTTCATATTGAGTCTGCATCCCTTTATCCTTTTAAGTCTGAACACATTGTTCAACCCCCAAGCTCTTCCCTACTTGATTGAGAACCTCATTGTCTCTCTTATATGAGCTTTCCTTTGGTGGAGGATTGAAGTGGTGGAGGCCTAGCTGGAAGGAACTTAGTTTCTCAGTTCCGAACCATGTCAACACAAAAGTTTGTCATTCATACACTTCTACTGATTACATTTTAATAGAAATACACTTTTCTCGTCCAATTAATGTCTTGAAAATATTTGAATTGTTATTCCATGGGCATATTTGTTATGAATATTGATGGATTATTCTATTGAATGTGATAACTTTATATATTATCACCATATGATTTCATTTCTTAGTTGTTGAGGACAAGTTGCAAGTGTATTTCTTTGAGTCAAGTGCTCAACGGTGGACTTCATTGGATGTATGGACGAGGTAGGATCTTTATCTTGTCTTGTTAGCATATTTGTTTATATAACATACTTGAGATTAGAGCTGATTTCTGCAGTCATTTCCGTCTGTTTTGGTTTACCCCATTCCATAGAGATATTTTCCTCGTAACATAATTGGCGACCATACTGGGGAAAAAATATTCTTTTCGGGGTTCAGAGTGTTTTTCTCCTTTGATTGCTCTCGTTTATATTGAGTTTCTTATCGTCTAATTGCTTGACAACCTCTGTTCATTTTGAGTCTGAGTTTCTTAGCCTTATCCTTAACCTGGCAGTGTTTCAATACATATACACGGGTTTTTTCCTGACAGTAGCATACATATGCTTGCTGTCATTCTGTAGGAAGCATATCTACGTGGTTTTCTCCTAAACAATTGTGTACATCATTCTTGTATGCTTGGTTACTGAGTTTGATGTTTGTTGGATAAGTTTTGATGGTTGCTGAGTCTTCTTAGGTCTTTGTTATGATTTTTAAGTGCCTGCAAAGTGATAGGAAACATTTCTTTGGTTGAATTTCTGGGCGGTGCCTTTCTCATCATACTTTTCATTGATTGTCCTTGCATCTTGGGCTGGGTGTTGGCTTCTTGATATCCTACTTATTTTGTCTCTGTTTACATATAGTAGAATCTTTATATCAAGTTGTTGTTCAGTCCTTGCATTTTAATTCTTTTATATTGAAAATACAAAAAACAAAAAACATTTTGCATTGTTGGCATTTGATCTTTTGGGTTCTTATCATTGATATTAATACATGTATGGAAATATTGCATCTTATTTTGTATTGCATAATTAAATTGAAAATTGCATTTTGAAAAGCTTATCATTTATTGGGAATTGAAGTCAGGACTTTGCATTTTATTCATATTCATTTATTTTACTTGCTGAGTCGTAACATCACCAGTTTCACTACCACACCTTTTTGAGTAAGCAAGGCCACTAAAAGCAATGCTGATAATTTAAAATTGATTAGATATGATTTTATTTTCTAAGGCACAAAAACTAGCTTAGGATTTAGAGCCTTGGAATAGGATTTTGTGAGTAAAATTCTCCAAGGCTATTAAATCAACATGTGTCTGACTAAGGGAGTGGTGAAATCCATTGTATAATTGGTGACGTCAGGAGGCTTCGCTTGCATCGGAGTTAATCATGAGGTCGTGTGAAGTTGGTTGAGGGGATATCCCCCCAATACCTTCTTAGCGTCAAATATATTTCTAGGGATCTATTCGTATATGGGGATCTTGCTAGTACCTTTACCTCCGTGAGAGGCGGTTCTTTCGATGTTTTAGGCTTTGTTACCCTGCCCATATGGTGGACTTAAATTACGACTATTCTCTTGCACATCATTTATATCGTGGTTTCTTATTTTCTTGACATAGGTACCACATAGGTTACTTGCAGGGGTTATTCTGCAGGTACCCTGGGTCAGATAAGGGTCAGACAACACACAACCTTTATGGAGGATCACCTCTTCGGGGGGATTTGACCGACTGGTTGTTAAGCCCATAAGGGCCCTTATAAATGATTTTGATACCTCCAATATTTGGTAGGGAGTCTCAGACCCCTCCTGGGCAAGGCATACCTACTTTAGGGAGGGAGGCCCCTTTCAACCACTTTATCCTGTTTGTGTGCATATTGGCCAGTTTTTTATTTTGGTGTGCTCTCTGATTATTAGTTGGCCTTAGGATTTTTTATTGCATCATGAGTTTTCATTGCTATGGTTAGTGGAGCCCTCGTGACTCCCTCAGTTAGCACTACCCAACCCATGGCATTTTCTAATTCCATGGGGATAAATCCTTTTGTATTTCCGAGTGGTACGTTGAATCATGATACTCAACCAATACCTTGGGCCTATAGTCATTTTTCTCATGGTATGCCAGATATGTCTTCACACTTGCCATCCTTTGTCTCTTCGTCTTATGTGTATCCTAGTTTTGGGTCTGGGGGCATGATGCCTACTTATTCTCCCTTTTCATTTGGTGGGAGTCATATCCCTCAACCAACTCTTACTGTAGGATGTTGGAATATTCCTTCATACAGATCCAATCCTAGCTTCATTTTTTTAGGAGAAAGTGCTCAAATGGGTGGTCATTCTAGTTATTACATCCTCTCCATCTATCCTTTTTCCGCTATGTCGGTTCCTGCGAACACTTTTTCCATGGTGGACCTCCATCTGTCCTCTGGTGTTTCATCCGGGGGGAGTTAGTTTTATAGTATGGGCAACCCTCTTCATGAAGTTACTTCGTCTAGGGGAAACATATATTCTCACATGAGTAACCCTTGTCATGTTTCTTTCTCTTCGCAAGCGGCTTCCTCGGTGTCGATGTCCTTACACCCCTTTATGAACTAGTTTGGAGGAGGATACTCTTCTGCCAGATAGGGCCATGGTGTATACCAGAACCCTTCCTGGACCGCAATTTCTCAAAACCAGTCTTTCCCAGAACCTTGGGCTCAAATTCCGCAACCAACCGTTGCTAGTCCAGTCACTGCAAGTCATACTAGCATTATATCACCAACCTCTGCTAGTCATGTTGGATATAGGTCAACAACCTTTGCAAGTCATGTTGAATACTAGAAACCAATCGTTGCAAGTCACGTTGGGGGCACAACTCTAGAAAATTCTAGTCACACTGCACATACATCACCAACCTTTGCTAGTCATTTTGGGGATTCATCACTAACCTCTACTAGTCATGTTGGGGGTTCATCACCAACCTCTGCTAGTCATGTTGGGCATTCATCACCAACCTCTACAAGTCATGTTGGATATTTTCTACTAGCCTCTGCAAGTCATGCTAGGATAATGACTCCCTTTAATTCTTTAACAATCATAACACAACTAGTTAATCAAACAAAACATGCCTCCTTGTGACTCCCATCATCGCTTTCGTATTTGACAATTTATATCAATGAAAAATGAAATTATTTCCAAAAATATATTACCCATATGTCAAAAAAAATAGCGTGCTGTCCAAAAATTCAGAAGTCAATTGTTCTCAACAATTAATAAATAAAAAACTTAAAATCCATATTTTCACTCCGGGAGGCAATCTTTCCCTTGTTGTTGCTATCACCTTTTGATCTCTCTGAATTTGCCTTAGGCTGTTTGGATCCTTTAGGCCTAATTTCACTGATCACATGAGATAAATCATATCTCAAATGCATGCAGGAGTACAAAGATTTTGCAGAGCCATTTTAGGTGATGAGGGGGAAGCAGTGGCTTTTCCTTTGTCAGGATCATGGTGGGCCTCGGTTTTTAACCTTTTGCTTGCATGGGAATAATGTACTAGTGAGTGGACATGGGCATCTTAGGAAATTTTATTTACAGGTGGAGGAGCAGGTAGAGATAAATTAGACCAACCACGATGTTGGGAGACCACCGAGTGGACAATCTCTTGCCATTCGTTGTTTTTTGGGACTTAAGGTTGCAGTGAGACATGAGGAGGCACTGGGATACCAGGTGTTAGCTCCCAAAATGAATCAGTCACTTGGTTTCATTTTGTAGGTGATAGCATGGTCATATGTAGGTTTCTCTATTTGTTTTTAGTTTCTTCTAGTGTCAAAACTTAGGTTTTAAACTCATGCCTTAGAAATAAGTTGATCCATAAAGGTTGTTTTTATAAAATTTCATGAAAATATTTTCAACAAATAACACATGTTGCAAGGTTAATGTTAGCTGGTGAAAGCGGCGAGTTTCAACGGTTAAGGAGTACTTTCCCGCAGACAGGCTAGCTGGTGAAAGCACAAAACACGTGTTTTTCTTCCACGATTTCAGAAATTGAAAAGAAGACACGTTCGACACATGTCACATAATTATTATGAGGCCCTGGTGGAAGAAAATGATGATGAGGATTCCATTATGCACGTTTTAATCAGATATTATGGCAGATCGTGCTCGTGAATGCATGCTTCAACAATGATGGAATTGGAGATGATGAATTCATATTCATCATCACAGGTAAAGGAGCAGCACCACTCACCCGACGACATCAAATCGACACTTCATATTTTGAACACGCACTGTTCACAGGTAATATGGTATGGTTCCATATTTGAATTGGCAACATCGAGAGTTTTCACCAGCACCAAACCTTGGCTCAATCAGGAAATTACCGTGACATTATCTGCCAATTGTCCGAGGTTCGAGTCACAGATGGCAAGGAAA
>SNQJ01S0034197.1:29270-46891 GCA_010110895.2 Picea sitchensis | reverse complement strand
CTACACCAAACATCAGTAAAAAGGTTAGTAGTTCCTTTCCATGCATGTATCGTGAAAAAGGGGTTTAAGTTTTGGGTGGTAGGTTAAAAGATCATTTCTTTAAGGTCAAAATCTGCATGCAAGCCTAGCCCTAGCTTGTTAGTTCGTAGGGTATTATTTCCCAACAACAGTCCTTGCATACTCAAGTCCGTGATCCGAATGATCAAGGTCAGATCAACTGTGATACAAACGTTTAGCCACAAATATCCGCCATGGTAACAAGAAAACAACAACTTGACACATTCATTCACCTCTTGGTGTCTTCCGAAGTGGGGAATTTTCATGACGTTGAGTAGGGTGGACTACGTGAGGTTATGGGTCCATGCTTGGGGAAATACCTTTGAGTTTTCCCTTTTGTTCTAGTCAAATACTTATGTGGGGCTAACATGTTGCAGACTTTGCAATCTTCGAGGTTGAATTCGCTAAACTTCAACGCTGGGATTTTATCTTGGTATGCTCGCACTGCGTGTATCCCCTTCGGGAGTTACGCAGTGACCAAGGCATACTCAAAATCTCTAGGTACGTTGTCACAGTTTACAACACCGGTTAAAGGTGGTATATAGGTGGGTAAGATAGTCGGGATCAATTTAGCATTCACTAAGTCATCCTTGTGCTTAGTTCCCTTCTCATCGGACGACCGAGATGATCCTGCTCCGCGAGTAGTGGATGGAGAGGATGGCAGTCCTCTCGTAGATGATGCTTGTATACCTATAGACATCGACATGACTCTTTCAGTCACGAGGTCAATCAAAACTTCCTCAATAACTCTTTCTGCAGCGCTCAACTCATCCAACATACATGCTCGGGGTTAACAATCTCAGGTTTTGGGGGTAGCTTAGACACAGTAATGAGATAGAGAGAAGAAACACGATGATCACTGTATAAACTCAACTTAGTCCACGAGCTCAAATTCTCAATTGGAAAAAGTGTTCTCGGTGCGTGGCACGATGGGATAAATAGGTAACTCGACAATGAGTCGCTTGCAATGGGTATGAGGCCTTTATTAACTCAGTTCTGTCCATTATGGCATGGTCCCAAAGGTTGGATGGCGAGCTGGCTGGCCATAAATGGATTTATATCCGTTTGGAGCATTGATCTAACAATTATAATGTCCCCAACAACTATATTGCTTCGTCATGGCGAAGTGCCATGTGTCGATGTTCTGATATCCCAATGAAGCTCCAATTTTTCAATTCTTCCTTCTGCGAGGTTCGCTCTGGAGCCTTATGCAACTTTTCGATCTTGACTCTCTTCTTACTTAACTTTCTAGCCTTCTTTCCAATGAGCTTCGTCTCGATATTCCTTTTTCCATTCTGCTTTTGGTCTTCTTTTGACCTAGTCACTTCGTGCTCTTGAGATTCTTCCCTGGGGTTCCCGGATAATACTTCTTCTTTGTCTAGGATAGGTACCTCAATCTTCTGTGGGTCCTCTAGTGTTCTTGCAATTTCTACATCTGGGTCTCTAGTGTCAGATAGCTTCGATCCGTTCTGCTGTTCTTCGATCAAGTGAGTGATCCTTCTAGTCATGAAATATTTTAATTCTTGCTTCTTCTGCTCCAAAACTTATTCTTCTTCCTTTCATCTGGATTGATCTCTGTCAATCCAAGGTTTTCCTAATAACATGGTAAATAGGGCACTATCCTCGATAAATTTAATAATCTCAAAATATTCTTCTATCGAAGCTCCATTGGCAGTCATAGGTATCTGAGCGAGCCTTCCACATAGGTTTATCAACTTTCCTTTGAATAACCCTATTCCTCCTAATGAAGGAATCATATTAGGCTTCCCTAAAAGTTCCCAAGTTCTTTCTGTCATAATATTCACCTATGTTTCCTCATCCAAAACATAGTCAACGTCAAAGACTCCTATTCTTGCTTCAAGGCATTCTTTTTCTTTGAAGATATTTGATAATCTGACATGTCGGTGGCCATTCAGGGTTTCGTTTATTTGTAGCAATACTTTCTCTGATTCTTTCTGGGGTTTTTCTATTTCTGGATCTACCTTAGGGTTTTCTTTATTCAGATTTATTCCTTCCAGTTTAGCAATCATTCTAGGGAAATCCAACACTTCATGGTCCATAGCTTTACAACAAAGACAACTAGGTCTTCTCCCAGGGCATTACTTAGCAAGATGTCCAGGTTTTCTGCAACTATAACAAAGGGTTAATCCTCTCTTTCTTTTAAGTGATCTGCAACCCTTTCCATACTGCGCACTAGGCTCATAGGATCTAACCTGAAAACAATTCTTTCTAAGATCCTGCATCAATTTTTTAGTCCAAACATTCTTTCGATGCATATGTATAACATATTTTTCACTATTCATATCAAATCTATTCATATCAAAGCTTCTTTCATCTATTGATACCCTAGTTTTCAGGCTAGGATAGAATCTATCAAACATACCTAGATTCATACTTTTGAAAGAAAAAATTCCACTAATCTTACTTCTATAAAGCACAAAGCCTTCAGATCTATAACTTTTCACTATTCTTACCTGTATCAGAGCACAAAGATTACAGATCTTACCTCTTTTCTTCATATCTGACCTCTTTTCTTGGTACAAAGCTTCCTCAGGTCAAGTAGAATGCTGCGTACCAGGACAACAGATCTATGCACAGAGCTTTCACAATCTCAAGTCAATTTTTTTTCACAAATCTTATTCTTTCTCAGTTCCCAACAATCACAGTTTCAGGTCCGATTCTGCGCACTTCAACAGTAGATCTACGTACATAACTTCTCTTCAGTTCCCAACAATCACAATTTCAGGTTCCGGCAACGAAACCATTTGTTGGCACAGGGGCATACCCAAGGTTCAACGCTACAACAATGCACCAACAAAACCCTAAATACTGGCCCTTTCGACAACACCTGCGAAGCAGATGAAGTCTCACCCGAGGTAGAGGCAGGGGTGGTTGCAGGAATCAAGTGTATGCAACCTTAGCTGGGATACAGATCTGTGATTTAATACTTAACAGAGCACTTAGCATCAATAGTTCATCAATATTGAACCAATAACTACTGCACAGATAGAACAGAGCATCACATCATTCACTAAGATCTGATGTATTTAAGCACTTTATCATCAACAGGCAGGTTATGTCTAGCAAATCAAGCACTAAGCACCTTCATATAGATTAGATATAACATTCTTACACATTATTAGCAAAAAGCATAAGTATATTTATTTATCTCTATCAAAGCACTTAGCAAGAGAAGTTATAAACACATCAAGACAAGCACAAAGCAGAACAACACAATATTTACGTGGTTCACCCCCCACCCTGGGGCTACGTCCACCAACTCTTCTTCTTTATTGTCTTCAGTCAATCGGTTACAAGCATAGAGCCTCAAAACCCTACTTCGCCTAAGACAGGAGATCTGCGCAGCTCACTATATCCTCCTTCCTCGAGTAGATCTAAGCACACATCCTTCCATGACCTCTTACAATGACTTGCACTTAGCTCTGCAAGTCTCACACAGTATGCACATAGCACTTACAATCCTTCAATCACCTAGATCTAGCACTTAGCCATTTTTCATGCTCTATATTTCCTAGACATGTATATATATATTACAAAATAGGCCTTAACATGGGTAAACCCATGGGCCGACATCCTATGCCCACTACATAATCCTAAAAACCCAAAAAGGACCCAAAAAAGGGGTCGAGATCCGTGATCTCCGCTTTGTCTTGCACTCCTCCTTTGATAGGCTGTCGAAGTCCCAAAATATGTCAAACTTGACCAGATCCCTCAAAACTTGGTCAAAGGCCAACAAGATTGTTTCACCCACCTTCCTTTTCGACTCCTCTTCTTTATGTTTCTCTTTATTGCCTACATCATTCGATGAAAATGAACTCTCTAGAGGAGTCAATCGTTTAGGAATCTTGTTATCTTTTATGAATATAATTTCCTTGGGCTTATAAGGTTCATTTTGAATGAAAGCATAGATGCTCTCATCGTTAGGGAAGACCTTCCAAGATTCTATATTTTCAGGGATATGTGGACGATATAGAGATTGAAAAGTACAATCAGGTCTGTGTGGCAGCAGTTTTCGATTAGGGGAGGCTGCAAAAACAGCTAACCGATCAACCATTGATTTTAACTCCCTCTTAACATGAGTGATGTTGAAAGATAATAGGTTCGATATAAGTGCCCAAACAGTTTGGGTGTATCGTTTCATCAGCTTGTTTCTAGAAGAGTAAATCTTACGTACAAGTTTCACAACAAGCTCAAAATCTCCAAAAACCGAAAGGTGACCACAACCAAGATTATAGGAGTTTTCAATGACTAATAATAAATCTTCAAATTCAATGACATTGATCGCGCAAGAAAACTCCAACCTATAAGAAAAGTTATGGATTTTTCCTACAGGAGAAATCAAGATAATGCCATCTCTGTTACCTTCATTAGAGCATGAACCATCAAAGTGCATGTGCCACATACCATCATCTAAATCAATCTGTTCCAAGGGAATATTATCCTCCTCAGGAAATATGGAATACACTCCTAGGTCCTCTTCGATATAGTTCACATTAGGTTGTGGGACACTCTCTATGTATGGTGAGATCCTTCCCTCTCTAAGGACTATGATGTTTTTACCATTCCGAGGAACAAATAAATGTGTCTCATCGAGTGAGAGGTATCCACCAGTCAAATATTTCCAATCTCTTCGCAAGATGATTGAGTAATTTCTTACTGGAATATCAATTACCTGAATGCTAAGGGCTGTCCTTATTTCAGGGTGTGCGCACAAAACTAAGGTCACCTCTTTAATATCACATATGGTCGTTTGTTGTAGACTATTATAAGAGAGCATGCTTCTGGAATTTTCATTTATACAAGACAAGCCTATCTCTTCCATAATAATCTTCGACATCACACTTGGGCCCGGACCACCATCAATGAGGCAACAATGGGCGATCTTATCCATAATCTTTACAAAAATATATAAAGGAGGATTTTTTACAGGGTATCTAAAGTTATGTACACCTACTTTATTTACAGATGAATCCTCTTCATTCACCTCTTCATATAGGTTGGATACAATGGAAGCTTTTCCTTCCATGAATTGTTTCAAATGCCTTTGTTGTTCAGGGATGACAACCATGTCTAGAAGGGTTGCATCTGCTTTGATGTTGGCCAACTGATTTATGACATTATATTTGGAAGAGGGGAGAGGGGAGGTAATTCCTTGGCTATCAGGAACTTTAGGAACTTGAACAGTAACAACTGGTTAGGATGAGCTCGGGTTAGAAGAATTGTAGGGAGGATCATATTTTCCTTTGGGAGCATAGGATTTGTTCTTAGTATTGATGATCATGGAATCTTCTGGCTCTGCAAAATCTAGGACAACGATGGTAGTTTCTGGTCTTTTACCAAATATCTTATCTCTGACGCTCTTCCTTACCTCACTTGTGGCCTCCTCACAAAAGTTACACCAACTTCAAGGAATAATATCTTTAGGATGAAAATTATTTTCAATTGGATTTCTAAAGGGGGGTGCAGAAGAGGATGAAGCTCCAGGGGTGAGAGGGGAGACATTTCCCTTCCGCTCATACGTTATCATACGATTATTCATATCTTGTACTAGTTGTAAGAGGGCATACATTTATGGTTGTTTAACCGATTCTCCTTGAGGAAGACCTATTATTTCAAGCTGTTCTTCATACTCTAAACAAGTATGCAGAGCGAAACCGAGGTTATCAATGGATTTTTCTTCAAGCCTATGACGATAGGGGGAAGGTAATGCATGAAAGAAGCTAGGTTCCGAGGTCGAATGAGTTCAAGGATTTGATTGTATAACTTAGTGAAACACAAGTTGAAGGACTTGGTGGTCTCACCATTTTTATAGGTGATGTTATTATAATCTCGTAACTACTTAGATGGACTTTTAGATTAGCCATAGGTGGATTTGAGCCAATAGACTAACTCCTCCCAAGTAGACAAAATATTAGGAGGAAGGTCAAATAAATTGGCCGTAGCCTTTCCTTTCAAGGAATTGACAAATAAGCGCATGCAAGTATCATTTTTATTGGCTCCTATGTTGTGATAAGCATTAGAAAATGCCACTAGGTGTTCATTTGTAGTGACAGGGTTATTCCCCGAAAACCTAGGAAGATTCTCTTTGAATTTAGGAAGTGGATGAGTAGTAGGTGCTAGGTTAAGAGGAGAGGAAAAATGATAATTGAAATTATTTCCAAAAATATAACCCATATGTCCAAAAAAATAGCGTGCTGTCCAAAAATTCAGAAGTCAACTGTTCTCAACAATTAATAAATAAAAACTTAAAATCTATATTTTCCACTCTGGGAGGAAATCTTTCCCTTGTTGCTGCTATCAAATTTTGATCTCTCTGAATTTACCTTAGGTTGTGTGGAGCCTTTATGCCTAATATCACTAATCACATGAGAGAAATCATCTCTCAAATGCATGTGAGAGAACATGTATTTTGCAGAGCAGGGGAAACAATGGATTTTCCTTTGTCAAGAGCATGGTGGGCCTCAGTTTTTAACCTTTTTCTTGCATGGGAAGACTGTACTGGTGAGTGGACAAGGGGCATCTTGGGAAATTTTATTCACAGGTGGAGGAGCAGGTAGAGACAATTTAGGCCAACCATGATGTTGGGAGACCGTCGGGTGGACAATCTCTTTCCATCTATCATTTTCTTGGACTTCAGGTTGCAGTGAGACATGAGGAGGCATTGAGATACCAAGAACCTGTGGGGATTGGAAGGGAGGC
Organism: Picea sitchensis; assembly: GCA_010110895.2. Lineage (NCBI taxonomy): Eukaryota > Viridiplantae > Streptophyta > Pinopsida > Pinales > Pinaceae > Picea > Picea sitchensis. Next base: position 40,114 of record SNQJ01S0034197.1, on the reverse strand, counting down.
CTTTCAGGCCTAGGTTGGACCACTCCTTGCCCAATGCAGTTAAAAATCCCAACTTGAAATAACTGGCCTAACTCTTGCGAGTCTGCATCAAAGTGTATAGAGAATCTTGGCCTTCTAGGCCCCCTGTTCCAATTACCTCTGCCTCGGTTACCCCGACCATGACTACCTCTGCTAAACAATATCATTCCTGTATGCATTACTGATTATAAAATAGTTTCTTTAACAACCATACATGACAACTCTTTTAAACATGAAATAAAATTTGGCTCAACAACATATCAGACTCATGCAATCCAATCCATACAAATCATTTCATAGTTGTCAATGAGCAGGGGGTGAACAAGGGTTATGGGATATGTGAGGGGTTGTATTGAGCGAAAAATGTTAAAATGAGGGGGAAAAGATCATGATTACTACTCACAGACATCAAACAATCAATTGTATCATAACCAAAATAATATATCACTTTAATTCATCCCTGCGATCCTTTAACAACCATAATAAAAAATTCATCTTAACTAAAATTAAATTTTAGGAACAAGGGGTGGATAATGAATATGGGAAGGCGAGGGGATTGTAATGTGAGAAAAGTGAAATAATGGTAGGGAAAGAAACAAATATTGTTCGTAAAATAAATTAAGTAATCCATAAGACAGTTTTGTATTTAATGCAATGATCCAACACCAAATAAACAATTACTGTGATCAATTAAACAATTACTGTGTGTTAAAACTTGTTCACTTTCCCACATTTAAATCTTCAACACTTTTTATTAACACAGTGTCATCATACTCATAATCAATATGCCTTTCAAACATCCTGTAAAAATAATTATGTTTCCTTTCATTTCTTCCATCTTATATTTAAAACAAAATTCCAATGGACACACAGTCATGTTACTTTAACTCTGTTCAACATATGGAAATATCAACCACTATCCATAAATTCCAAATCCTCAAATAAAAAATAGACATAGGTCTCTCCTGAGTTGCCAAGACTCTTTTAAAACATGCCTGATTCCACTCTTTTGACAACATTAACCATTAAATTTACAATGAAACCATACTACCGAAACCCCGTGCTTCATCTCTGATAGTGCAATAAAACAAAACAATGCACGATGTCTTCATAACCATACAAGTAAACAACCAAGTCTTAGTCATCAAATTTCCAATTTGTAACGATCCCGATCGAGACAATTTAAACACACACCAACCACCCATTTCAATTTATACCACGCTGTAGGAACACACATACCAACACATAACGAAAAGAGACATCTCTCTGAATGTGCATTACCATTTACTCCCAATCAATCAATTTATAACAATGTTGTGTTATCGATTCAGCTGACACAACAAAAGGAGGCAGTAACTGTATAACCTTTATCATTTCCAATTACAGCTCTCCAACCACACGATCAAACAGAGACAAGCCAATAATAAAAAACCACTGTCAATACTACTCAACAACTTATGAAAATCAACAAGATAGCTGATAGAGGGTGACTGTTGAATTTATAAAAATCGGGCTCTATACCAATGAACACAATAAATAATCAAGGGTTCACTCGATCATCAAAACACAAGGAGATTGGAGTCGACCATATCAACAACAGGTAAGAACCCTTTGAGACAAGCATGGTGGAACCACAAACCTTAACCCTTAGCTTTGTGAAATATGGTGATAGTTCAAAACCAGGTAGGGTAGGAAACGATGTAGAGGAGCAATGATTTTTCACTGGATAGTAACAAACACCATGAACGCGCAGAGGCATAAACCTCACGCTTTGCAAGAGAGATGAACCACTTATAACAATGCTAATGGAAATGAAGGCCCAGGTACTACCAATAACACTAAATATTACTTATTGGCGTAATGACCACCCAATAACAAACTAGGCTAATGCGAGTACGAAAAAATAAAACCACGGCCAGGTGAAAAGATATATAGTGACCGAAAGGTGGTTAGAAATATACACAACAACCCCATAGCACCGAATACAACCGTATATGTCTACCACAACTGTGAGGAGGCACAACCCTGTGATATGTCTACCACAACCGTGGAGGAGGCGGAAAACAAGCTAAATAGAGTGAAACCCTCCAAACAAAACCCATAAGACAACAAAGATCCATCAGCCCCATCACACGTATAACCAATCAAATCATAACTCCAACCATCAATTTTTCCATTTGAAACAAATAACACACATAATCATTCCAAAGAAAAAACCATGCATTTACACAAATGCAATCCTTACCTAAAGATTAACAAATGAACACATTACCGCTTCAATTTTTACTTCATTAGAGGGAATTCATGGATGGGAGAAAAGAACCATACTTGTAACCAGTGGCCTTAAAAATGCGAGCTGGTCGAGCAGTTCCTTTCGTGCCTGATTCTCGGAGCTTAACCACAACAAAAACCAAATGAACAATAACCATGCTAGGGTGATGACCCAGTGGGAGAAGTATGGAGTGACATGCATTTACTACACGTCGCTTCCATCCTCTATCTCATTCAATTACATAGTACATGACAACCATCCAACCATTAATCAATGCCATTAATCCATGCATCGAAACTGGCACACATTGCTTTCCAATTGTGCCACCCGTTCCATATTAACCATTGCCAAAACCATACTATAACATATATCGCATGCACCCCATATAACTCAATAAAATCGTATAGCCACTAACATTGCTAGTTAGGACTAACATCAACTTCTTTAAAATTTAAATTGCACATAGCATAGCATAACATATCATAGTTTCCTTTTCTTGGATTTATTCCAAGTCTCTTTCCATTTCTCTTGTTTCTTGTTGTTACTAACATGTGTTTTGTGTAGGTGTAACAGATGATAAATCATGGCAACACTATCAAATGTAATAACAATAAATATATGCCACTTCATACATAGAATTTAGAGCTTAGAATAACGAAATCATCACATAAAGTACATTATCCATCTGCCATTTGTCGTAAATAAAACCAAGATTTCATCATCAATCATGTAGAACCCTGTAAGTATCACCGAAACAACAACATAAAATGTGTAATAAGACTATCTCTGATCCTCTAGTCTAAAAAGGGGGTCGCACCTACTAATATTATATATTATTAGCATAGTTTAAATAATAGGCTTTAACAATACTTTGCAAGCGAAATCCTCATTGCGATTTTAATTGTCAACAAACTGGTGACTCCACAGGGAAATATATTTCCAACAGATTAAGAACTCATAACATATGGTTTCGCAGGCGAAGAACAACTTAACAAGAAAGTATAACCAAAATGATTATGCAACAGGGGGAAGTGAGCGGATTTAATGGAAAATGACCGGGAATTCGGGAATAACTGATGAAAAATGTTAAGTATGAGGGGGTTTATCCCTGTATGCATAATCATTCAACCATAATTTGCTCTTTACTTCAAGGAGAAAAAATTATGGACTTTCTCTTTTAAATTCTCAAATGGATGAAGAAATGGAAAGAAAAAGTGGGAGATAACCAATTTCTTTATAAGACAACAATGAAAGAAGATAACAAATTCAATTATGATTTCAGGGGGAACATCGTAACAACTGTGTAAGCTTGATTGTTATTGACTAACAATACCTTGCAGGAGTGTCACTGTGGTAGAACTGATCCAACATCTTATTCTTGACCAAAATCAACTAAGAGATAAAAAGAAATACATATCATGACAGAAATAGGACTACAAAATTTAAAACAACAGAAATAAAATGACAGAATTTGCAAAAGCAACATGAAATCTATTAAAAAGGAAAGCATAAATCAAACTATAGTAAAAGAAGAAATGAAAAATAGTGGAAAAATGAAAGCAGAACTAGACTACTAATATACAAAAAATCCAAACAATGTTAAAAATTTTCAAGTTGGTTCCACGTAGTGTTTTAAGTGAGAATCGTTGGTGCTGTAGGCAAACAATCGCTCGTGTAAATATTTTAGGATATAAGAGTTAGTAACTAGGAAAAATCGATCTTGAAAGGACCCAGCCATAATTCTTGAAACTTTGAGACAATTGATAACCCTTTAAAGTATACAATTAGATCATCGAGATAGACATGAATAACCTTACCGATCAAATCATCGAAAGTTATTTGCATAGGAATTTTAAAAGTGATACTTGCATTAGATAAGACAGAAGGTATACGCTTGTAAGTCAATGTACCCCAATGAGTAGTAAGGGTGGTTTTGTATTTATCCTCCCCTTTTACATTGACTTGATTGTAACCGAAAAAAAACGTCAATTAAGGACATCATCTATGAGTTTGCAACTTGTTGCAAAATCGTTTCTATGTTAGGGAGAGGAAAGTGATCTTTCATAATATCCCGATTAAATGCACAAAAATCAACGCGAAATATGATATGATCAATGGTTTTCCGAAGAGGAACTGAATTTGAAACTCATTCAGAATACTTGATCGGAAGGATAATTCCAGCCTTCGTGTACCGCTTGCATTTGACACACGCGAAATATGCAGAGGGTCAGTGGTTCATGAACATGTTCTTCATCCAATTTCCTTCAATTCATCAAGATCCTACTTTATACCTCTTGTTGAATGATGAGAGATTCCCAAATGCTCTCCTTTCAGCAGGTCTCCTTCCATCGACTTCATCCCATCTATTCTAGAAATGATACTTAGAGTCCTATGAGTACCTATAGGCTTGTAGTCATTAGTGGTAGGTCGTCCTTCCATCGACAGTTGGGAATACATCAATGTCTCCTGATCGATGGATTCTTCAAGTGTTCTACCTCAATACCTTTATTCACACTTGTAAGAATGTACTCAGTGACTTGATACCTACTTTCATTATCGATAGGTTTTCTCACATTTGTTAACGGTATACCTTAAGGACCGGTAATAAAATGAAGTCTCATTTTGTTCAACCTCAACTCCTTTATTCACATGATGTAGAATTTCACCTTTGGAGGATCATGTAGAAGACTTGAAGACATCAGTTCATAGTCGCAGATTTCCTGAGCTGTTGTTATCTTTCATTGGACTAGTACCTATGTGTCTTCAGTGATGATGGGAGATTAGATTGTACTCCATTGTATACATATATCTCCAGATTGATTTTGAGACTGGTTTTACCGGGCCTTGTTCATGACTATGGCAGCCTTTAGCATGTAGCCACCTTTGTATTTCCTATTCATGGACATGAACAACTTTTGGTATATTTTCACGTGGATATGCAGTGTAATTCAAATTGGCAGCCATGTGCACAAAGTTAGTACAGATTGTAATATTCTCATGAGTGACTAGTTCATCTAGCTGAGTCTCCATTACTCCACTTCTGGGTATTATAATGTATTTCAGCCATCGCATATACTCCTCTAACCTCACACATTAGGGGGAATATGTTATAGAAAAATTTGCCTCACCCTATGAAAATTTTTCTCAGAAGGCCTTTTTCCATTTCCCTATGCAGACTTGAAGTCCCATTTTGTAGTTCCCAGAGATAAAAATAATATTTTTCCACATATGCACACCCTAACTATTATACATCATGCGTATACAAAGTTTGCACCATTAGAGCCTGCGTACATCAGGTTTTGTGCCCAAAATTAAAAAATGGTGTCATTTTTCCATGTCACATCATGAGATCCATGATCATTGACCTTCCATATACTTGAAACGTTCCAACTCGGCCCTTCAGTTCCATTTGAAGGCTATAAAGAGGGCATATCCAAGATGTGGAAAAGGGGAGAATAATTCAACTTTGAGAGAAATGTTACTCTAGAGAAATTATTCACTTCATATTGAGTATGCATCCCTTTATCCTTTTAAGTCTGAACACATTATTCAACCCCCAAGCTCTTTTCTACTTGATTGAGAACCTCATTGTCTCTCTTATATGAGCTTTCCTTTGGTGGAGGATTGAAGTGGTGGAGGCCCAAATGGAAGGGACTTGGTTTCTCAGTTCCGAACCATGCCGACATAGAAGTTTGTCATTCATACACTTTTGCTGATTACATTTTAATAGAAATTCTCTTTTCTTGTCCAATTAATGTCTTGCAAATATTTGAATTGTTATTCCATGGGCATATTTGTTATGAATATTGATGGATTATGCCATTGAATGTGCTAAATTTATATATTATCACCATATTCTTGCGTTTCTTGGTTTTTGAGGATAAGTTGCAAGTGTATTTCTTTGAGTCAAGTGCTCAACGGTGGACTTCATCGGACATATGGATGAGGTAGTCTCTTTATCTTGTCTTGTTAACATATTTGTTTATATAACATACTTGATATTAGAGTTGATTTCTACAGTCATTTCCGTCTGTTGTGGTTTACCCCATGCCATAGAGAGATTTTCCTCATAACAATTGACAAGCTCAACAAGAACTCAAAGAGCTCTCAAGTACTAGAAGACATTCTTAGCTGTCAAAAGTCACCCTTGAATAAAGAAGGTCTTGGATACATTTGTGAGGCCTCATACAAGGAAGATGCAAATTTCGATCCCATCAAGAGCTTCGAAGAGAGAGAAATCTCCACATAACCAGTGATGAATGTTGAAGAGAAGGCTAAGAACTATGAAGACATTCTCAAAGGAAGAAATCATTGTCAACAAGAGTCAAAGAGGAATGAATTCATAAGAGGTGTATCTCGAAGAATAATTTCTACCTCCAGGCATTAAATAAGCTTCAATCATTGTGAAGTAAACAACATAATAGAAGATCATGATCAAATAAGGCATTAATTCAAAAGGACTGCATGAAAAAGAGGATCACTTAGTTCTAGGTATCAAAATTTATTTCTTGGTTATTGTTTTACTTGTAATAACTTTAGACATAAAGCTGTAGATCACAGAGCGTATGAAAGAAATGTTCAAGAAAGAGATTTTTATGTGCCCCCTTACAATATTGAATGTTACAAATGCCACAACTATGGCCACATAGCTCGTGATTGTAGAAGCATGATGGAGTCTTCCTTGAAGGAAAACATCGATATCAGATACAAGAAGGTTTGGAGAAGAAAGAAAAAATAAGAAGAACACATGAATGAATAACTCCCAGAGATCATACTCATAGGAATTGTAGAGTTGCGAGATCACGATGAATCTACTGGTAAGAGGAATATGTTAGAACTCATAATGATGATCCTACAACAAATCATGATTATATATTGTTCTAAGAAATCTAGCTTGGATACTCTGAGTAATGTGAATATTGAAAAAGGGGAGTCTAAGAAACAACTATTACATATTGGAGAACTATCTTTCGGGTAGTCTGAAGTGCTTGCAGAATTTGGGAAGATAAATTCTGAATGGTTTAATGGTAGAGGTACAAAATGTATCATGACAGATTGGTTGATTAAGAAACAATTTTTAGAACACATCTCCATGCATGCATGAAGAGGTCAGCTAGCAGTTATGAGGAATACCATTGGCACACTTTTGAGGCAAAGATTCATGATCGTATATAGGATTTCAAGCATGTATTCAAGAAGGGATATATTCATTACATAATGTTGTAGACTTGTAGAATTTGATTTGAAGATAGAGAAAAATAGTGGACATATTTGATTCAGCTTAAGAAGAAGGAATATGTGGTGATTAGTTGCAATATATTTGGAGAAGTATTCATAATAGTAAAGTGACCAATGGGTTAGCATTGTGTGTAATGAGTATCAGAGTCATGGAAAATTTTGTGACATATGGACAACGATGAATTCATGAGATATTTGGCAAGTCTAGAAGATAATACTTGACTTGAACCAGAGAAGATACATGATAGTGGATGGAAACATGAGCTCAAAAGGAATTGCAAAAAGACTTGTTTCTATTTTTATCAAGAGCAATGTTCAGTAAAGCATATGACTAAAAAAAGAAGCATATTGATAGGCTGATCCATCTAGTCATAGAAAGGCAATCCATGAGAGGCACAACAAGGAAGGGGGAGAGGAACCATCAGGAGGAGTTATACTATCAAGGGGATAATATTGAATGATTATGTCATTGATGTCAGCTCAATGAATACATGACAAGACATAAGGACTTGAAGTCAAATGATGAAGAAAATTTGACACAAACACTTTTAATATATGTCACTGGATTACACTTGGAAGTACCAATGAATAAGAATCCCCAGAAGAGAGGAAATGAAGCATATACAATAAGCCCCACATTGATCTAAACAACATCCTGCAAAGAATACAAGGGGAGAGAAATTGTCTGGGGGAGTTACCATTTTCCATTTATGTCAAAGGGGGAGAGAAAGAACAAAAGTAGGAGAGAAATATCAAAAATCATGAAGACACGGGGAGAAAAGCATGAATACAGGGGGAACAATGATCATTTGGGGAGTATGAGTGTTTCCATAAATGTCAAATGGTGAGAATTTTTGAAACTTGTTTTTCATCAATGTCAACCCTAGAAGATGCCTCGAAGCAGGTTCAAAATCCCCTAAGAGTGATGAGTTTATTTGAAGGAATATCCAAAGTGGTCCCTTTATGGCATATATTTAAGCATGGAACTCATGGAAAGACGCCTTTTAGAAGCCTAAAAGAAGCCTCAACTTTTAATAAAATAATTTACAATGTATCGTCAAGAAGCCTTGAAGATATGGTCAGAAATCCCCATAGGTGTGGTCATGAAGCCCAAAGTTGATTGAGGAAAAAGAGGGTGAAGAACATTGAAAATGGATTTAAAACATCATTGGATTGATAGTTCTCATCATGTCATTTTCAAGAATAGGTTTCACGCCACATGTTTCCTCATGGTTGAGAATTTATGCGCTATTAAAGATGAATCCCCGAAAGCAAGTGAAGAAGCCCCGAATCTAAGGACAATAAGTTACAAGTCAGCCCCAAAATTAATTAAAGGAGAAAAACAATTACAAATAAGAAGTTATAGGTCAGACCTAAAGTCAAGTAAAGGAGGTACTTGGAAAAGTATAAATACCCATCAAGAGCCTCTCATTTTATCATCAATCAAGTGTGAATTCAAGCAAGAATCTAAGCGCAAGTAAAGAAGTGGAGTAGTGCAAAGGAGAGAATTCTTGGATTTTCATATGTGCTAAGAGTTTGTGGGAAACCCTATCTCAGATGACCTCCATGGGTCAAGTACAAAGTGTCCTGTGAGGCCCCCGCTGGTTGTCCTAGTATCGTCACTCGAGGCCCTGCTTGTTTCCTAGTCTAGTCCCGCGAGGCTGAGAAGAGGTTATGAAGAAGATTTCATCTTGTTGATGTTGAAGCAGAGGAAGGGTTGAAGCTTTGAGATCTGATGTACCTGGTTTTTCAGAATGAAAGATATGTTTTCTATATGTTTTTGAGGCTCATATCTTAGAGGTTATGGTATATGCTTGAGGCATATCTTGGAGGTTATGGAATATGCTTTGAGGCATATATTGGATGGTTTGGCACATGCTTAAGGTATGTTTTGGCACATGATTGAAAAATTTGGCACATGGTTTGAGGCATATCTTGGATACTATTGGCACATGATTGAGGTACATATTGGATATGTTGGCACATGTTTAAGGCACATTTTGGGTATATGCTTTGAGGAACATCTTGGATTTCTTGGCACATGGTTTGATTCATATCATGGTGATTTTGAGCACATTATTTGGAGGACACTCTTCGTTATATTGGCATGATTTTTATGTGGTTGTATCAGTTTTGATGATGATGATATACTAGTATCAGTGAAAACAACATAGACATGTTGATTCTCCTATTTATATTTAAGTGAGGAAGGAAGGGGAAAGGAAAGGGAGTTGTAGCTTCCTTCAGGTTGGAACCTATAAATTAGGGGGTTGGAGCCTCCTCCCAATTGGAGTTGGAGAATATAGGGAGTTGTAGATTCCTTCAGGCTGGAGCATGTAAATAGGGGGTTGGTGCCTCCTTCCAGTTGGTGTTGGAGAATTTTGGAAGTTTGGGCTTCCTATGAATGTAATCTTTTGATATATAAGAAATCATTCCATGGTTTTCTCCCATTTTAGTTTCCACGCAAATTTCTTGTGTACTTTGTATTTGTGATTATATGTTTATGGTATCTAGAATGCAATCATAATTGATAAATTGTTGATATCTTAAATGCTTGCATATTTTGATTAAAAATGGTAAAAATTTCCTAATATTGATTCACCCCCCTCTTAGTATTAGTGAATAATCCAACACATTTCAAAACCAAATCCTTATAATTGTGAGTTGAACATTAGAAGTCTAGGTTTGGAAAAGAAATGTTTAACTAATGTAATCATGAACAAGACGATTAATAATCAAGAGAGACAAAGGGTAAGGAAAATATTCCCTAAATGTATCCTAATTAATGCAACTGGTGTTAGTGAAATCTATTTGACAGAGCTAAATTTAGTTATCTGTCACTATAATTGGCAATTCGGTTCTTTTGACCAGWCTCCTATTGAATTGGCGGATTAAGCACTTTTTGTTTTATCTAGCACCCAACGGAAATATTTTTATACATGATGCAAAGCACTTTACAACCACACGACATGACCATAAACTCGGCGGAAACACTCCTGACACCTTTTTTTGTACTTACCATAACATTTCCGCTTCCATACACTGATGGACATGTAACCTTCAGCGGAAATCACAAAAGTGCATCGAAGTTTGAACCATCCACCTTCCGCTGTGATCTGGACCGTCGATTCTTTACTGTTAGACTCCGCTCAGATCTCGATCATCCATCTTCTGGATGATTGGCACCGTCAGTCCTTGATTTCTTCGAATTCCGCTTTGCTTTCCACCATTAATCCCGATACTTACAGAATGAAAATATCACTTTATTGCAGTATTGTTTCGATTCCAAGGATCCTTAAATAATATTGACAGATCA
>SNQJ01S0034196.1:11604-47508 GCA_010110895.2 Picea sitchensis | reverse complement strand
GAAGGAACAAAAAGCATTTGCTAAGCAACCATGTCCTTCACTCCAATAAGACCTCACAACTGTGCAAGTTTGTGCTCATTGAAGATTTTGTTGAAGATGTAGATGTCTGCATGGATCTGATGAAGTATATGCATCATTGATATTTCCACACATATCCACTTTATCTTCTTGTAATGAATAATATCCAAATAAAGTTTGGATGAAACTTTGAAAACCGTGCGGTCGTTTCCGAAAAAATGTTGAAATTTTGTTGATTTTGAAACGATCATAACTTCACTTTCCAGACTCTGTTTCAGACAATTGTTTTTTTTGAAATTGGACATTTTCCCGAGAGGAATTCAAATATCCAATTTTTTTTTGCAAATTGGTCTAAAAAAATATCAGAATTGAGTTTGATGTGCGCGGATCCCTTTTTGTCTCCTGAGATGCATGCATTGAGCATGGAAAAATATGTGCATGTGACTCGTGAGATGCATGCCATATATCTTCCACATGAATTTCAGAAAACAAATCTAGAATGGAGTAGACATCATCTTCAATTATTGGAATACAAATTTGTGCAGATACTTGTGTAGAAGGCTTTTCAAACTGAGATGCTTTATCTCCCTGTGGATTTTCTACATTCTCTATCTTGTCAACATTTTGCATGCATTCTTCCTTGTTCCCAAATAAAACCTCCAATCTGCTCCATAATTCATTTGGAGTGAATTCTTGTGAGTCATCATATACTTGATGGAGAATTTCGGGAGAAATAAAATAGAGGATACATTCTATGGCCATATCTTGTCTATTGAGAAAGTCATTTTTCTCATCGACAGAATTAGGCTCTACTTCCATTGCCATATTTATTTGGTACAAGCCTCTTCATCTGAGCATAAGCATAATTTTTTTCTTCCATTCCAAATAGTTATGAGGCGTGAGAAGTATTTTCGGTGAATAATCCATCTTTTTGCTGTCTTCAATCTTTTGTACCTGCTAAATATTTTGGTGTAGCTTTGGATTAGCAGTCTGTTGGCTCCGATACCATGTAAATGTGTTGAACCTATACAAAATAGATCTATCTAAACAATAATACACACATTTGTAGAGATAATTGGAGAAAGAAGAAGAAGGAGAGAAATAATGAAAGAATTTTCATTAATCGTATTCCACGGTCAAAGAGTGAATAATTTACAATAGATATAGGATACATGAGTAACTGATGAGACATAGTGGTGGTCTAGAGTGATCTGGACACACACCAACAGTTACGGGAGTGAACTTCCACCTAGTATAGTCTCTCAGGTAGTTACAGGAGTGAACGACCACCTAGTTGAGTTAACTAGTCAACTAGTCTTCAGTTAACTGACTGAACAAAGAGTAGTGATGAGTTAACTCAGGGAATCAAGTGTAATGTGCCAGTCAGGTGATGATCCAAAGGAAAGTGCGCATTAGCATGGTGTTGATCTCAATGTTTCATGGTGACAAAACCAATGCAACATCTAGACTCAACTCAACTAGTCAAACTGAAGTGTCAACTGAAGAGAATATTCTCCAGGTGGAATATTCTCCCCTAAAATATAGGAGACTGGATAATGACTAACTATGACTAATAAACAAGGAATAACCTTAATAAAAATAAATCCTAGGTGTGTGTGAAGTAACTCCAACAATTTTGTTGTTGGTATTTGGCATATGGGTATTGGTCTTTTGGTTGTGATGTGTTGTTGAATTTGTTGGTTTATCTTGAGGCTACATAATAATGAGGTTGTGGCACATGGTTTGATGTAAGGGTTTATGGTATTTGGTTTAGGGATAGAGTGATGAATTGTTAGATAACGTTTGATGGTTATATTGGTGTATGTCTTTGGTATATGGTTGAGGTACATGTTGGGTACATGGTTGAGACAAGTAGTTGATGAGTTGGCACATACATGCGGTGTATAGTTGATGATGTTGGTACATATTAATGAGTCATAGTTGATGTATAGGTTGATGCATGGTACATGTTGGTTTAGGTTATTGTTACATGTTGTTATAGGTTATTGGTACAAGTTGACAGTGATAGGTTGACATTGGGAGTGGTTGATTCAGTGACAGTGACAATTTGTGTACATTTGGAATTTATATTTCAGGGCGGTTGGATTGGGAAAGGATAGGTGGTTGTAGCCACCTTCCGATTGTATCCGAAGAACATAGGGGGTTGCAGCCTCCTTCTGGTTGTATCCAAAGAATTAGGGAGTTAGAGATTCCCTCAAGTTGTAGCCTGAGAAACTAGAGGGTTGAAGCCTCCTTCCAGTTGCAGTTGGAAAACAAAGGAAGTTGGTGATTCCAATGAATCTAACTCTTAAAGACATATAAGAAAAATAATTATGTGGTTTTCTCCCGCTTTGGGTTTCCACGTAAAACACTGGTGTACTATGTATGTGTATGATTTCTCATTTGTTCATTTTTTATTTACTCTGCAACTATTGGATGATAATGCTACATCGATATAACACTTGAATTTTGTGGTTGAAAAGGATTGAATTTCTCTATTACTGATTCACCCCCCCTCTCAGTAATCCAACATGGATGTCTAGGGAACATTTGGGCCCTAGATTTCATTTTTCCCTTCTCGTGGCTTCAACTAAATCAAAGATCGATTGTCTAGGGATAAAATCCTAAAGTGATATCATTTTATCGCTTTAGGGTTCTAACCCTATATAGGACAAATTAACCAATTTTAGACAAATAATACCTTGTGAGAGGAAGAAGTACTTATTTTCCTCTCTCAAGGTTTCAATAAACAAGACTTGTTGCAACAAAATATCACTTTCTTCGTGGACATCAATAATATAACAAAAAATAGAAGAAATTAACTTACTTCATCCAAGAAACCAAGATAATTTAACGCTAATTGCGGAAATATCCATCCAAAATCAGCCAACCATCCACAAGAGATCCATTCCAAGAATAAAAGATTAGAGATAAATACCAATAACCCCTTAGGGGATGAAAATTTTAGAAGTAGCTCTCACAATCGTGAGGAAAGATCATGAAAAAATGAAAGTGAGGGTTATCCCTTTTATATGAGGCTACCCTAACACATTTTTCCACGTAATATGTTAACAACAAATTATAAGTGGGGAAGACTCCTCATATAACATTTACAAATGATAAAGTGCAAGAAATCAATCATAACGAGCCACACATGTGGGACGCCAAGCCTCCTGAGGCAAGGAGGGGGGATCCAAAAGCCACGTGGAGTCAATCTAGAGAAAGGTGGGAGAAAGTGATGTCTCTCCTCACTGAAATTCCTGTCATGCATCATCAGTACTCCAAGAAATCACCAAACCCTAGATGCGTCAAGCTCTAGAAGGTAACACTATCACCAGAATAAGGCCAACATCTAGGATCCATGTGTTGCATCTAGGCCCTAGGGAACTGAATCTTGTCTCTTCCATGTATCTGAATATCTGTTGCTGCAACATCCTTGATCCTAGTGAAAAATAAGCTCTGGGGTACTTTTCCCATCCTATGGGTGTCCATCCCATTTGTGTGCCATCATGATTGAATTTTCTCATATCAATCACATTTTTCCATCGTCCAATATTCCAAGGATGTGAGAGTAGATGTTTGAGGGTGATGAGTCACTAGATGACCCATTTCTCTCCATCACACGTGACAAGTTCTTGCAATAAAGGCACAAAATCCTAGGTACAATCCAAGGACGTCCCACAAAGAACCATTCTAGGGCCATCCAAGACAAATCAAAGTATAAAACATGGTTAGACAAGGTTCATAAGAAACATTAGTCATTAAAGAATGCAAAGTAAGTTGTAACTTAATATATAAGCCATGTAAACATTTCACCTCAGTATCCCCTTCAAGCATCACACTAGCCCAAGATCCCATGTGAGTTATCAAGTTTAAGTATGGGAGGGCCTTCATCCAACACTATCAGGTGTGCCACCTAGACAGGAAATAAAATAACCTAAGTAGAGGGATAGGTCCTGAGGGAAGAAGGAAATAAATAAACCTTTCAAGAGTAAGTGAAATAGTGATATTTTTTTAGGGCTTACTTCATGGCTTATGGTGTCATTTAATCCATTTCTATGAGCACCTTTTTGAAGGGTGCAATTGATCTTGAGTTACCTCATTATTAGGTGTTATTTTTTCTAATCCCCATTTATCAACCATGTTGCTAGTCCAATTTTTCATGTTTGCAAGTCCCCTTTTATAAGGTTTCAAGCTATATCATTGTTATTTGGGACCAGGGTGAGCACTAAAAGAGTAGAACTCAAATTTGGACTAGATTTTGTTAGTTCTTTTCTAGCATTCCTTTCTTTCTTTAACATTGTTTTCTTATTCTTTTGTTAGCAACAAAAATCAACCTCTGGGCCTTCAGTACCTCTTCTCATGAGATAATTGACCATGACCCATTACTGAAGTTTAGTACACTATGAGACACTCTAGGATGGAAAGTGTTAAGTATATTGGGGAATGGAACGTTACCCTTGTGAGGGCCCCCCAGTAGTACCCCTTTTTCCCTGGGAGGTGACAACATGATACTAGGGAATAGAAGCTGACCAACAAGGTGAAATATGGAAAATAACACAATTTCCCAAAATAGTGATCCATTATCCAACTTCAACCAAATATCCTCATCCACATTCCCAACAAATTAATCTCAACACTTTGCATGAAATAAGGACTAACCTACCTCATGGTGACGATGGCTTACCATCTCCCATACACTAGGTTTCTTGGATGTGATCAGCCTTGGTTGGCCTGTATCTATAAATGTGAATGAGGGGGGATGTTGGGATTCCATATGTGGGCATGTTTACATCATCATGGTTAGGATTATGTTCTCCATTTTGATCCATGAGACATGATATCCTCCAGTTACCCCTAGGCATGGGGGTTAATAGGTCCATGATATCGATTTAAAGAGCATGGAGAGTCATTTGTCGATGATAAATTGTGAGAAAATATCTTGTAAATCACTCTGTAATATTTTTTTTCATTAATAAATTCCTCCAAGAGGCCACATTGGTTGGGGCTATGGATGTTTCCCCACATGGGTTTTACCATGTAAAATCATCGGTGTGTTGATTTTTTATCTAGTTGTGTGAGTGGTTACTGAAGGTGTTCATCCTCTATTGGAATACCTATGTTGTTGAACATGGTATCAGAGCACATTTGAATACCTTCTTCTATTGTAGATTGAGATATTGAAGCTCTGTTTCTGCATCTCTAACTTCTTCCATTTTCATACATTTTCAGGCTAAGAGGAATGTCCCATTGTGTCTCGAGTGCTTCTTTTAGCTAGAAATGTTTTTCATTTCACTAAAACAGGTTTCCATTTTCCCAATATAGAGCCATTTTAGTCAGATCTGAAGGTATAAAGCTTGAATATGCCCTTTTAAATTTTTACAGAGATTATATATATATATATATATATATTTTCTATTTATGGATTGCTACTCTTTTCTATCTATGTATGCTATTTTCCCTACTCTTTGTTCGATCTTGGAAAATAATAAACAAAGCAGAAAATGGTTTTCTTGTCTAGATTAGTATTCACATAGAAGGGAATATTGAATGAGGTTTTCCCAACCCATCCTATAGATTGATATTCTTGTCAAGGAGGAACTTGAAGAGGGATCGATTGACTCTTCTTCAAGATTTTTATTACTATCGAGGTGGAACTTTAATAATCCAAATGTTTAAAATATCATAATAGAACAAAAGTACACACCATGTATAGAATGTGAGCGTAGAGCTCAACTCCAAGATAGATAATTTACACAATAAATCCTTAAATAATAGGAGAACCTCCTCCAAATAACCAAATACATCCATACATCACAATTCACATGTCTACAATAAAGAATACATGATCTCTATATATACCTATTCACACTTGCACATGAGGCCCCTTTACTACTAGGCCAACCCTATTGCATATATAATGACACATTACATGTGAATTTAGGCCTATACATTCCCCCCCTTTGGGTCATATCATATACATTTATCCCTACGTATGCTCCCCTTGGGTCATAACATAATACTCTCCTTAAAAAATATTTGTGCTCAAATCTTTGCAATTAAAGGCTTCACATGTGATGAAACCAAGTAATGTGATTTTCTTATGTTCCTTCTTTATTCCTTCCATTGATGAAGATCCATCCATCCAAAACCAATTATTTTCAGTTGTAATCCTTGGTGTCTAGTTGTTGCTTAATTTTCTTTCCCTTGATTCCATGTATTTTTGTTTAAGTTTCTCCAATTTGTAGTATATGTTGGTCTATGATAATCTCTTGTTGAATAATGGTTTTGTGATGACATATTCCATGAATATTGATGATTATTCCATCTTCTTCTTTGATAATGTCAATATTCATCTTCTTTTCTTCCTTGAAATATTTTCTAATAATGAGGGTTTCGATATGATTTGACATTTAACATTTTTTCTTCATTCTGCACACCCATTTCATATATCTTCTCTTCGGAGACAATGGAATCCTCTATCCTCTTTTCTTGGTCCTTGGTTACTCTATCCTTGGAGATAATACCATCATATTTGGCATGAACTTCCTCTAGATGGAGTTCAAATTCTTCAAGTATATTCTATTGAACTTCTTGAATATTGTTTTCATTCTCCTTTTGAAGTTGCAATGTGACCCCATCTATCAAATTCTGATGTCATTTTTCAATTTTGGCTTGCATTTCTGGTTTGATCCCATATGTATTTAAGTATTCCTCAACCTTCTTGCAAATTTCCTCTTCCAGTCTTTTAGTAGATTCTTCATCCAAGATCCTTTTTTCTTCTTGATTTTTAAAATTCTTCCTTTCTTCTTTTAATATCTTAACCTCATCCAATGGTTTTTTTATTATGGTTTCATAATCTACATATCTTTTCATCTTTATTTTTCAAATCTTCCCTTGAATCATCATTTTCCCACTTTATTTTACTACTCTTTTCTTTCTTTAAGTTCTTAACGTCCTTAATGAGTGATTTCCATTCTTCTTAATCTCTTCCCTTTCTTCTTTTAATTCATCTTGAATTCTATACATTTCCTCCATTTTTGTATCCCTACCATTTATCTGAGAAGGGTTTTTCAAATTCTTCCCATGTGGAGTAGAGTCTATTATATTGATCAAGGTTTCTCCACCACTTAAAAGATTCACCATAAAACTTAAGGCTTGCCTAAAAAGGATCCTTACAATGTTATTTTACCATCCTTAACCATTCCACGGGATCAATTTCATATTTATCTTCATCTCCTATAAATTTAGGTATCGTCATTGATTCTTAAGCGACATCTAAACCCAACCCTAAAATCACAACCTAAAATGATATCAAATATGTATAATGCATGTTCCAATATTATATTTTATGTTTTCACTTTCCAATGGATTTTGAATCAACCTAATCGGGCATCCCAATCAAAAGTTATGATAGTTTTAAGTGAACATACCTTTGAAACCATGATTTGGAGTTTGTCCTCTTGGTTGACCTTCCTTATGATGTATTTATGAAATTTTGTCCCCTATGGATATGAAATTATGACCTGTAGTAGTCTAAAATTTCTTCTCTACAATTCAATAGGTCTGACAAAAATTGGGTGTGCCAAATGAAAGTTATGGTAACTTTTCCAAACCTTGTTGAATTTTGGCGAACTTGTACAACATGCTATGTGCCCACTATTTAATACCTGATTCCAAAACTCACACAAAAATACTACAGACTATACTTTTTCTAATTCAATTGGTCTCATAGAATTTGGAGCCTCTATGAAGGCGTTATGATTGTTTTACCTAGAATACATGTTTTAGACTAATTACATGACTAGTCAAAAACTCTATCTTCCACAGGGTGTATCTCCGAAAGTACAATGAATCAGAAGCTGAAATTTTTACCAAAGGTACCTTTATACATCTTATAATATGCCTCCAAGTTTCACTTTCTAAAGTGGCCCCAAAAATAAGTTAGAATGAAAATTTCAGGATGACTTCCTTGAGGAAGAAAAACCCTAGGATCGATGCTCCGATACCAAATGTAATGATCAAAATGTTTAAAATATCATAATAGAATAGAAGTACACACCATGTATAGAAAGTGAGCATGGAGCACAACTCCAAGATAAATAATCTACACAATAATTCCTTAAATAATAGGATAAACTCCTCCAAATAACCGAATACATCCATACATCACAATTCACATGTCTACAATAATGAATACATGATATCTATATATACCTATTCACAATTGCACATGATTCCCCTTTACTACTAGGCCGACAATATATTATATTACATATATGTTTACACATTACATGCACATTTAGGCTCATATATGGCCCCCCTTAGGGTCATATCATATACATTTATCCCTATGTATTCTCCCCTTGGGTCATAACAAGAACTTAGGGAAGGGTTGACTCTAGATTAGTATTCTCATCAAGTGAGAGCGTAGGGAAGGATTGGTTGACCCTTCATCTGGATTAATAATATCATCAAGGGGGAGTTTAAATAAGGGTTGGCCAACCCTTATTTGTTAGTATATTTAGACACTTAGGATTTAGTTAATATCAACTTGGTTTAAAGTGTTGTTAGGTTAAAGTGTGTTTCTTATTGTGTTTTTTTAGTATGCATTACTATGAATTTGTAGTTAGGAAATTCAACGGTCACGATATGTTCCTGACATAGAGTGATCCGATGACTCATATTGTCTTAGATCTTAACTACTACACATATCCATGGCTTAAACCTGATTGTTCCATGATCTCTATTTAAAGAGTATGGAGGGTCATTTGTCGATGATCGATTTTGAGAAACTCTCTTGTAAATGAGTCTATAATATTTTCTTTTGCATCAATAAATTGCTCCAAGTGACCATGTTGGCTGGGGTCGTGGATGTTTCCCCACAAGGGTCTTACCACATAAAACAATCAGTGTGTTGATATTTGATCTGGTTGTGTGAGTGGTTATTGAAGGTGCTTTTCCTCTATTAGAATACTTGTGTTTTTAAACATCGTATCAGAGCGCATTTGAAGACCCACTTTCGTTGTAGATCAAGATATTGAAGTCGTGTTGTTGCATCTCTGGTTTCTACCATTTTTGTACATTTTCAGGCCAAGAGGACTATTTCATTACTTATAGAGTGCTTCTTTCAGCTATAAATGCTTTTTGTTTCACTCAAAAAGGTTTCCATTTTCCCAAAATGAAACCATTTTAGTCAGATCTGGAGGTATAAAGTCTGAATATGCCCTTTTAAATTTTTACAGAGATAATATTTTGGTTTTATTTCATTTTTTTTTTTTTCTACTCTTTTCAATCTATGTATGCTCTTTGCCTTGTGCTCTATGTGATCTTGGAAAATCAGAAATAGAGCGGAAAGGGTTTTCTTGCCTGTGTATGCTCTTTTCCCATTCACTTTGCGCGATCTCAGTAAATCAGAAACAAAGGGAAAATTTGCATTTTCCACGTAAGATAATAAATATCTAACCCTTGTTGTTGTTGATAAATGAATTCAATTTTTTTTTATTGAGCATGCACTCCAAGGTCATCTTCCAAAACAACAACAACATGCCCAATCCTTCTTCTTAAGACTATAATGTGTTTCACACTAGCTCACTTGGTTGAAAGTTACTTTTCTTAGTAAGAGGTCTTGAGTTCAAGTATTTTTTTTGTTACTTTTTTTTGAAAAGTTCATGAATTCATTGTAAAGTGAGGTTCACTTAATTATAAAAATGAATCAATATTAAATAACTTCAATATTTTATTTTAAGTTATATATTGCATGCAACTTTAATTTAGAAAGTAACTTCATTGTAAAAGTGATTCTCGCTTATTCTATAAAAATGGGTCACTTCATAAATAGCTTATTTAAAAGTGAGATTATAGGCACAAATAGGAGGAGCATCACCATGTGGACCAACATCGAGTTGCCATGTGGCTCCTTGGTTATCGTTTATGCCTTTTTTCAAAAGGGCATAACTTTCACATCCGAAGTCTGTTTTTAGTGCCATTTTTTTTAAACAACCTATTTTTTCAAGAGCTTTCCATCAAGACCATCAGTTACACATTTTAAATGCAAATTATATGCATATTTAATATGGCTTCTCCTAGTGATATTTTTCTTATGAATACCAACTACTTCTCATGGAAATCCCATATGGAGGATGTATTAAGAAGTAAAAGATTATAATGAATTACCTTGGGAAACGAGCAACCCACTAGTGATGACAAGTATTCCAAATGGGATAGTAGGAATGAAAAAACACGTGGACTAATCGAAATCTCCATCTCTCCTGATTTAAGATTTCACCTTTAAGGAATTGAGGGCCCAGATAAAGCATGGGAAAATATTGAAGATTTGTTTGGTAAACACAATATTATTCGAGCGCACCAGTTGGAAAATTATTTAACGAATTTAAGCCCAAATGATTTTCCTTGCATTGAATATTATGAATCTAAGTTCAAAACACTTAGAATTTTGTGTATAGAATGCCAACTAGATCTGAAGGAAGATCAATGCATATATGTTATTCTTTCTAAGCTCAGTAGTGCATATTATGTTTTTGTATCTACCTTTTATGCCACTAGAGAAGCTCTAGGTAGTGCTTATAAACAACCCTCTCTTGATTTTTTTTATGATGCTCTGATTCGAGAGCAAGATACATTTGTGAAAATTGGATTGATTATCACTGCAGGTACATCCAAAAAATATTTAGTGTTCTAGAAGAAATATAAATCCAAGAATCCCAAGAAGCAACATCCTCGCCACAACAACAATTAAAACAAGGGTCCCAAACCCTCTCCACCATATTTTTCTCTTAATGGTGACAAAAGATAAAAATCTAAAAGTAAGAAGACTGGTGACATACATTGTAACTTTTGTGGGAAAGATGGTCATGTGGAGCCTAATGTTTTTAAAAATATGGAAGCATTAGAAGAAAAAATGAAGAAGCACAACATTAGTATTGATTCTTCTTCTTCTTCTCATGAACATGCACTTTCTGCTTCTAGTTTCTCCTTCAATGTAACTTCTACTTCTTATTTTGATGAGTGGCTTATTGATTCTGGAGCATATTATCATATTCCTAAGGACAAAGTCATATCACTCATTCGGGTGAAGGTAAAACCATAGATTTTTCACCTCACCAAGTTGTATTTAAGGATTTGAAAGATCCTAAACATGTCCTTGCAACTAGAATTTTCAATGATATTACCAGGTTGTACAAGTTTGACAACTTTGGGTTATCATATTTTCCATCAGTTTTTGTTTCTCATTGCGATGACTTGAGCAAAATTTGGCATGAGTAGTTTGGTCATATAAACTATCACTCATTGCAGTAACTATGTAATAAATAGATGGTGATTGGTCTTCCTCTTGTTTCTTGCATAGATGGTGTTTGTGCCAGTTTTATTCTCGGAAAACATCATCAGAAAAGTGTTTAAAAACATGCCTCTTGGCATGCCTCAACCCCTTTTCAGCTTGTTCATAGTGGCTTGTGTGGTATGATTTCTTCTCCTTCATTTTCTAGGTGCAGTTATTTCTTAAATTTCATTGATGAATTCTCCCAAAACACATGGGTTTACTTCTTAAAACTTAAGAGAGAAATGTTTGAAAAACATTTCACCTACAAGGCTCTTGTAGAAAAATAATGTGGGCTTCAACTTCAAAGGTTAATAATAGATAATGGAGGTGAACATGTTAAATTTTCTTTTACAAGTTACTACACTAGACGAGGAATCCAAATGCAACAAACTATTTCATATACACCACAACAAAATGGTGTTGTTTAGAAAAAATATCGCACATTAAAATAAATTGCTAATTGTATGATCCAATATAAGGGAATAAGTCTTAATTATTGGGGGGGGGGAACCATTACATATGAAAATCACATAGTAAAATCGCACTCCCACGAAGGCTATACAAAATATAACACTATAAGAATCATGGAATAAAGTTACGGCATTTGTAAGCCACTTCTGTGTATTTGGTAGTGTAGCACAAGCTCACATTCCTCATGAGAAAAGGAAAGATTTATAGCCTAAAAGTGAGAAGTGTATTTTTGTTGGATATTTTGAATATATCAAAGGTTATAGACTTCTTCAACCTCATTCTAATGAAATCATTATTAAAAGAGATATTAAATTTTATGAAAATATCTTGGCCCGCGAGCTTGATTTGACGTTTGTGCCTTCTTCTACTTGTGAGTTGTCTTCGACATGTGTGCCATATTTTGTTCCAATTTTAGTTCCTTTTTCATATGATGATAGTGAGGATGAAAATACACCTCCTCCTGCTCACCTTCCTACATATGAATCCATTGAACATGAACCTGCACCAACATTACATATTCTTAGATGGGTCTGTTCAACTCGAGAAGTAGTTGGTGATCCTTCAAATCAACATCAGACATGTTCATAGTTCCAATGAGCCTTTTTTATCGTGTCTTATGTTTTAGAGACTTGTGATATAGAAACATTTGCAGAAGCTTCAGTTCATATATATTTGGATACAACAATTAATGAAGAGTATCACCCTTTGATGGTGAAAGATACTTGGGATCTTGTACCTCTTCCGAAAGGAATAAAACTTGTCAGATGTAAATGGGTGTATAGAACTAAGTATGCATTGGATGGAAGTGTTTAAAGAAATACGGATCGGTTAGTTGTAAAATAATTATCTCAAGTTGAAGGCATAGACTATAATGAAAAATTTACCCTTGTAGCCAAAATGAATTCCATTCGCCTTGTTCTATCCCTTATTGCCTCACATAAATGGGAGTTCCATCAGATGGATGTTAAATCTTCCTTCTTACATGGGGATTTGCAAGAAGAAATATACATAGAACAAACTTCGGGATATGTCTAGAATGACTCTATCCTTGTTTATCTCCTTAAGAAATATCTTTATAGTCTTAAGCAAGATCCTCGAGCTTGGTATGCCAAAATGGGAAACTTTCTTCTTGACACCGAAGTTTCTAGATGCCATTTTGACCCTAATGTCTATACCAAGAAAGTTGGAATCCATTTCATAATACTTATTATTTATGTTGATGACCTTATCCTCACTGATAGTGACCCGAAACTTTTAAACCATGTGAAAACCATCCTTGAGAAGAAATTTGAAATGATCGACTTAAGCTATTTGCACTATTTCTTTGGCCTCCAAGTTTTGCAAACCACGAAAGAAATTTTCCTTTCCCAGTCTAATTATTCTTGTGACCTTATTCATAACTTTCACATGGATGATTCTAAACCATCCCCTTCTCCCTTCCAGTCTGGAGTCCAACTTGCTACCACTTGTACTTATCCCAAAGTTGATGCCACCTTGTACAATTAGTTAGTTGGTATCCTCTTATATTTGACTCATACCCATCCTGATATTTCTTTTGTTGTTGGTATTGTTTCCTGGTATATGCAATCACCCCATGAAATACATTGGAAGGTAGCTAAAAGGATACTTTGGTATGTCTAGGGTACAATTCAATTCGGGATACATTACAACTTAGGGGGCACTCCTTTATTGTAGGTTTCACTGATTCAGATTGGGTTGGAAACCCCGATGATCTAAAGTATACTTCAAGATCTATTTTTTTCCTTGGTTCAGGACCTATCACTTATGATTTTAAGAAAAAACATGTTATTGCTCTTTCTTCAGCAAAAGCAAAGTACTGAGACATTGTTAATGTAAGTCAAGAAGCCTTCTGGCTTCGACGGATCATTTCATATTTTGGATTCCAACAACAACATCCAACCACCCTTTGGTGCGATAATCAAAGTTCCATCAAGATCATCAAAGATCTAGTCCAACATCAGTGTAGCAAACAAATTGAGATAAACATGCACTTCATCAGAAAACTCATTCATGTGTGAGTTATTGAAGTTTTATTTTTCCCTATAGAAGATCAAGATGCAAACATTTTCACAAAGTCACTTATAAAAGAGAAGTTTTCCAAACTTTGATATACATTAGGAGTTCAGGAAGTTGTCATTAAGGGGGGATAGGATTTAATGCCTCCTTCCTTCTCCTATTGTGTATCCTTCGTAAATCCTTCAATCCTATCCCAAGCTTTTCTTAAGGGGGGATATTAGGATATTTAATATCAACTTGTTCTAATGTGTTGTTAGGTTAAAATGTGTTTCTTTAGTACGCACTAGTATGCATTTGTAGTTAGGAAATATGATAGTCATGATATGTTCCTGACATAGAGTGATCTGATGGCTCATATTCTCCTCGATCTTAATGACTACATTAATCCATGGCTTAGCACCTTATTGGTCCATGATCTCTATTTAAATAACATGGAGGGTCATTTGTCGATGATGGATTGTGAGAAACTCTCTTGTAAACTCTCGATAATATTTTATTTTGCATTAATAAATTTCTCCAAGTGGCCAAATTAACTGGGGTTGTGGATGTTTCCCCACAAGGGATTTACCATGTAAAAACGTTGATGTGTTGATCTTTGATCTGGTTGTGTGAGTGGTTATGGAAGGTGTTCGTTCTCTATTGGAATACTTGTGTTGTTGAACATTCTTTAAGCATAGTATTCTCTTTGAGGGGGATTCTTTGAAAGGGCCAACCAACCCTTCCTCTAGATTGCAGTTCTTGTCGATCAGGATCTTTGGGAAGGGTCAATTGTCCCTTCCTGTAGATTAATATCCTCATCAAGGGGGAGCCCAATCAAGGGTTGGAAAATCATTCCTCAAGATTAGTATTCTCATTGAGAGGGAGTTCGAGAAGAGTGAGCCAACCCTTCCTCTAGATTAGTATTCCAATTGAGTGGGAGCCCAACCAACCCTTCATCTATATTAATATTCTCTTCAAGGAGTATCTTGAATAATGGTCTACTAACCCTTCCTATATATTAATATTCTCGTTGAGGAGGATATTAAAGGAGCGATCGACCCTTCTTCAAGATTATTTATTATCTTGACTAGGAGCCTGGGGAAGGGTCAATCAACCCTTCCTTGAGATCAGTGTTTTTTTGGAGTGGGATCCTAGGGAAGGGTCAACCAACCCTTTCTCTAGATTAAAATTCTCATTGAGGAGGAGTTTGAAGAAGGGTCATTCGACCCTTCTTCAATATTAGTATCCTCACCGAGCTAGTCCACGAGGAATGGTCAATTGACGCTTCATCCATATTATTTTTATCAACAAGAAGGAGCTTGAGGAAGGGTTGCCCAACCCTTTTTCAATATTAGTACTCGTTTCTTTGGGGAGCTTGGGGAAGGGTCGACTAACCCTTCCTCAATAATAGTATTTTTAGATATCATTTTCGGGATTAACTGCGTAAAGTAAGTCATTAATCTAATATGACTTACTCTACGCAGTTAATCCCAAAAATGATATCTAATATGTTGCACTGCGGAAGCCCCTTTATGCTTAAATAATATTCTTTTCGAGGAAATTCTAGACAAGTTTCATCTAACCTTCTTTAAGTTTTTAAGATCGTAGGTTTCTCATCTTGGGGAAGACTGGGAAAGGATCACGTAACCTTTTTCGATGTAAATATTCATCGTAATATTTTTTTATGGATGGGTGAATATCAATTTGTCGGATGAAGAATGAAGAAGGGTCGATCATCCCTTCTCCATTCTAATTATATTTTTATAAGTAAATAATATTATGTATATTACATTCGTTTTTTCATTTAAAGATAAAGATTGCTACAGAATGTTATTGAATTACTTACTCTAATTTTGAGCTAAAATATTTATCTAAAAATAAATAATATTTATTTGAAGACAAAAATTGTTATGGAAAAATATAGATTTCATAATTATAATTTTTTTTATTGTTAATTTCAATAAAAAAAGTCATCAAATACTAATTCATAAAATTAGTATTGAATATATTTAGTAGGTGGAATTATAATATACTTTTATACACTTATAATTCCAATTTGTTTTTAATATTTAATAATTTTGATCTATTTTCAATAGCTAATAATCTTGACGGGAAAAGAATATGATACAAGATTTATGTATAAGTAATGTTTTTGTAATTAGTAATTTTGAGGAGAAATTATGCAATAATATGAGAAAATGAAGCTAAAAAAAATATAAACTAGGCTGATATTACTTAAAAATATAACATTATTACTATACAGTAGATATTACAATAACGTATCCCTCCTAATTTAAATAAACAAACAAAGGATTAAATTATATATCATTTATTATAACATTAATTTCGTTGAAAATGACTAAAAATAACACTTTTAAATTTTAAACATCTTTTGTTCATTTTCAAATTTAAACATCCCATCCATTTTAGAAATTCGAAATTGTGCATTGATACACAGTGAAAAAGTTTGTTTGGATTTTTTTTTCATTATTCTCATTTTGAATTATAAAATTAGTGAGGTGATTCAACAAGGTGATTTAGTGAGGTAGTTTAGAATATTGGTAAAGTGAGGTGATTATGTAATGTGCTTAACTCAAAAATTTTAGAGTATTCATATAAAATGTAGTGCAAAACCAAATAACAGAAGAGAAAATAGATTTAATCCCTAAGAAATATCTTTTGATAATAAAAAATATAGAGTTATGTTCACTTGCCTCTTGAAGGGGGAAACCTCCTAGAGCAAAGCTTGAAATACAATAAAAATTCTTGACAAAACATTATATAACATTCTACTTAATATATATATATTCATAGAGAATCTAAACTACCTATGGGCCCACTTATAATGAGGTTTGACTAACTAATTTGGGCCTTATTGAAAAATAGGGCATTTTCTACAATGAGCAATTATTAACAAACTATTTAATGGGACCTATTTTGAAGGAATGTGACCTCATACATTAATAAAGTATCTACGTAAGGGGGTTAGGGTAGGACCCTAACATGTTGTTACGAGGAAAATCTCTCTATGGCTAGGGTGAACCATAACAAATAGGAGTGACTGTAGAAATCAACTCAATTCCAATCATATGCTATATAAACTAATGTGCAAAGGAGATAAGAAAGAGGCCTAACTCATCCAAACATTTGATGTTTTCCACCGTTGAGCACTTTGACCCAAAACTTTATACCTACAACAAGTTCTCAACAAACAAGCAAAGCAAGCATATAGTGATAATATAACAGGTTAGCACATTAGATAGCATAATCCATTAATATTCAAAACAAACATGCCCACGGATCATAATACATATATTTGCAAGATATCAATTGGACGGGAAAGGAGTATTTCTATTAATAAATGATCAACAGAAGTGAAAACATTAAAGACTTTTGTATCGACACGGTTCAGAACTGAGAAACCGAGTTCCTTCCAACTGGGCCTCCACCACTTCAATCCTCCACAAAAGGCAAGCTCATATAAGGGAGACAAAGAGGTTCTCCATCAATAAGGGAAGAGATTGGGAGTTGAACATTGTATTCATACTTAAAGGACAAAGGGATGCAGACTCAATAATGAAGTAATAATTTCCCCAGAGTAACTTTGCTCTCGAAGTTGAATTCTCTCTCTTTTCCATATCTCGGAATTGGCTTATTTATAGCCTTCAAAATGAAACTGAAGGGCCGAGTCAGATAGTTTCCAGTATATGGAAGGCCAAGGATCAGAGATCTTCTGTCGTGACATGGAACCCCAACATTTATTTTTGATTTTCTGGCCCAAATCCCGATGTACGCGGGCTGTAGTGGAGCAACCAGCGTATACACATGTTGTATAACTTGCCAGGTGCGTACAAGTGGAAAATATTATTTTTGTCTCTGGACTCATTAATCAAAGAAAGTAAGTCTACATAGGGAAATGGAGTAAGGCCCTCTCTTCAAGATTGCATAGGGTGAGACAAATCTTGTTCTAACACATGCCCTCCCCCTTTGAAATTAGTGTTTTCCTCAAGGATGAAAATGAGGAAATTGTTGTAGAATCATTGTTGGTTCCCATGTGGCATGTTCTAGTTGCATATATTTCCACTGTATCAATACTTCCTTGATTGTGCATTAGCATAATTGACACTCTCTGGTCTCCAATACTGCTTCTGGCTAGAGCCAAATGGAACCTTATTCATCAATTCCTAGTAGGTTGGTCGACACTTTGCAATTTGACCCCACAACCTTCTTTAAATAGGACACATGAAAGACTAGATGAATCTTAGAGTGCGTTGAGAGATCCAACTTGTAGGCGACCTCACCAATGCATTGTATGATATGATAGGGACCATAGAACTTGGGAGCTAGATTATGTGTAACTTTATCTTTGAGTGATGTCTATTTATAAGGTCACAGGATAAGAAACACTTGATCACCTTTGGAAAAAGAGCATTTGGATATATGATTATCAACTTGTTGTTTCATTTGATTTTTCACCATAACCAAGTTGTCCTTGAGGACGTGGATAATGGATTCTCTTGTGTGAAGTGTTCTATCTACTGCATGAACCTTAGAGGTGGTTGGTACATAGGATTCCACAGAAAGGGGTTTTTTTCGATAAACAATTCATATGGTGTCATTTTGGTAGCTCCGTGATAAATGGTATTGTACCACCATTTGACAAGGGGAATCCATTGTTCCCATTGGTGAATATTTTCAGAAGCAAATAATATCAAATAGGTTTCTAAGAACTTTTTGACCACTTATGTTTTACCATCAGTTTGAGGATGATATGCAATACTCATATTTAGTTGTGTACCTTGAGTTTTAAATAGCTCCTCCAAAAATTTGTTGATGAATGTGGTGTCATGGTCTAAGACAATGGAAGAGGGCATACGATGTAGCTTAATGATATGATCCATGAAGGCTGAAGACACTAAGGAAGGATTGGAAGGATGAGATAGATAATAATAATGAGCATCTCCTATAAGGAAGTCAACAACCACTATGAAGACCAATTTGTTGTTTTCTTTTGGGAGTCCCATAATAAAATCCATTGAAATGTCTATCTAGATCAATGTTGGGATTGGTAGTGGTTGCAATTACCTAGGTATCTTCATCGCCTCTCCCTTGTTTCTTTAGAAATCATCCCAAGATGATACAAAATATTAGATATTTGTTTTCATGATTTACTAGAAGAATGAACACTTAGTTATTTCATAGGTTTTATGAAATCCAAAGTGACCTACTATCGGTGATGAATGTAGATCCTCTAAAATGTGTTTTTTTAGGGATGAATCCTTTTCCAAAACCATATTCCCTTTATACCTCAATGTATCTTGTTTCCATTTATAAATTTTAGGTGCGTTGGGATCTACCTAAAGTCGTTGGATGAGATACCTTAAGTTATTATTTGTTAGTCATTCCCTATGGGATTCCTCAACCCATCCTAGACTTGGTAATGATAAGGCAAGGAGTGACCCATCCTCCTCAAATTGTTTGGATAAATAGTTAACCACAACATTCTATTTACCCTTCTTATCTATGATCTCATAATCATACCCCAACATATTGGTGACCCATTTATGTTGTTCTGGTGAAGAAAACCATTGTTCAAGGAATTACTTCATGCTATGATGGTCAATTTTGATATGAAAACACCTCGCTATGAGATATGGGTGCCAAGTTTCCACTACATTGTTACACACCAAATTCCCACACTACTAAGTGTTGCGCTTATGTATATCATTCTACTAAGTGTATCACTTATGTATCACTTGTGTATCACATTCTACTAAGTGTCATATGGACCTTACTAAGTGTCATATGCACTTTATTAAGTGTCACAAATTTGTGACCATGTTGGAGTTTCTAGACAAGTGGGTAGAGAAATATATCATTTGAAGGTCGAAATACCATCTTTTTGCTTAAGATTTTGACCATACTTGAGGATCATTTCCCCCTTTCCCATACACAAGGAGTCATGAAATTTGGACTATCACCCCCCTAGAGTGTCTTAGGGAGCGATAGTTGACCTGTACTCAGTGTTAAGGGAGATATGAATATATTGCAACCATTCCACCTTTTTATAAGGGAAAGATTTGGGGATATCTGAGTTTTTTTGGGTCAACGATTCGAGCCATATCTTTTTGCTCCATCCTAGGAACCAAATCCCAACCTCATGAGATAAATCCTCAACCATTTTCCCAAGATATCTCAAAGTTGTTATGCCTCAAACCACTATATAATGAGGGTCATGCTTGGGTGAAAGGGGTAGAGAATTGAAGAACATCACACTTATGATTGTGTGAGATACAAGGAGATAGAACAGAGAGCTTGGAGGAGCTACTGCAACATCAACTCTGATTGTAAGTGTTTCATTGTTTCTTTCCATTAATAGTTAACTTGGCCTATTCCTTTCATGTTTATATGTTTAAGTGTTTACATTTCTATTGTTGTGAAAATCATTGTAGATAGATCTATCTTTACTTAACATTATAGTGTGGAAGAAAGGGATATTGTCTTGTTATTTTGTAGGTTTTTTCTTGTTCCTAGGAGCTTGGATATCAAGGTCAAAAGGCTAGAGCAGCGAGGACAACCGTCGTAAAAATGTATGTCATCCATCTATTTCCTCTTACTCTGATTGTTGAAATATGTCTAAAGGGAAAGTAGTTACGATTTCTTTGTTAGGATATTTAGACACTTAAGAGTTAGTTAATATCTACTTGGTCTAATGTGTTGTCAGGTAAAAGTGTGTTTCTTTAGTATGCATTAGTATGCATTTGTAGTTAGGAAATCTGATGGTCACAATATGTTCCCGACATAGAGTGATCTCACGGTTCATATCCTCCTCGATCTTAACGACCATTGAAATGTGTCTTAACACCTGATTGGTCCATGATCTTTATTTAAAGAGCATGGAGGGTCATTTTGCGATGATCGATTGTGAGAAATGCTATTGTAAAATATCCATGTAATATTTTTCTTTTGCATTAATAAACTGCTCCAAGTGGTCGCGTTGGCTAAGGTCGTGGATATTTCCTCGTATAGGTTTTACCATGTCAAAAAATCGATGTGTGGATATTTGATCTGGTTGCATGAGTGGTTACTAGAGGTGTTCATCCTCTACTTGAATACATGTGTTTTCTAACATGGCATTAGAGTTTGTTTGAAGGCCCGCTCCTGTTGTAGATCAAGATCGTGAAGCCGAGTTTCCTCATCTCCACTTTCTGGCATTTACATACATTTTTGGGCTGAGAGGAGTATTCCGTTGCTTCCGAAGCACTCATTTCAGTTAGGAACATTTTTCGTTTCACTCGAAAATGTTTATGTTTTCCCAAGATACGACCATTTCAGCTAAATCTGGAGGTATAAAGCCTGAATACGCCCTTTTAAATTTTTTGCAGAGTATTATTCGGTTTTATATTGTTTGTTTCTAGGTTTCTACTCTTTTAGATCTACATATGCTCTTTTCCCTATGCCCTGTGTGATCTCATAAAATAACAAACAGATAGGAAAATGTGCATTTTCTGCGTAAGCTAACTGAGATCTAACCCTTGTCATCGAGAAGCAAAAACATATTCTTGTGTGAAAATATTTTTTTTAGCACACTCTCCAAGGCTGTCTTCAACAACAACGAAAATCCTCTTGCTAAAAAATACAATATGTTTTGCTAGCCCACTTGGTTAAAAGTTTCCTTATTAAGTGAGAGGTCTTGAGTTCAAGTCTCTCTTTTCGTTACTTTTTTTTTTTAAAGTTCATGCTCCATTGTAAAGTGTATTTCACTTCAAGTATAAAATTGAATCACTATAAGTAGCTTTAATATTTTATTTTAGAGTTATTTATTTTTCATGCAGTTTTCTTTTATAAAGTAACTTCATTGTAAACGTGATCCCCACTTCTTTTTATAAAATTGGGTCACTTCATAAAGCAACTTACACCACCACATGGTCCTTTGGTTATCGTTTATGCATTTTTTTAAAAGGGCATAACTTTCACATTCAAAGTCCATTTTCAGTGTCGTTTTCTTTTAAAACCGCCTAATTTTTCAAGATATTCCCATCCAGATCATCAGTTTCAGTTCTTAAATCCATATTATCTACATATTTAATATGGCTTATTCTAGTAATCTTTTTCTTACCAGCACCAATTACTTCCAATGGAAATCCCATATGGAGGATTTATTAAAAAGTAAATTCTTGTATCGAATTACCTTGGGAAAGGAAAAAGAACCCACTGATGTTGATAATAAATAAAAATGGGTTAATAGAAGTGACAAAGCATGTGGACTGATCATAATGTCCATCTCTCTTGATTTAAGGTTCCACCTTAAAGAAATTAATGACCTCGATGAAGCTTGATAAAATATTGAATCTGTGTTTGGTAAACACAATATTATTCGAGCACATCAATTAGAAAATTAAATATTGACTTTAAGTCCAAGTGATTTTTCTTGCATTGAAGACTATCTATCTAATTTTAAAACACTCATAATTTTACGTGAAGAATGTGAGATAGAGATGGAGGAAGAGTTTTTCATCTTTATTATTCTTTCTAAGCTAGGTAGTGCATATTCTGTTTTTGTAACTACCTTTTATGCCATGAGAGAGGCTCTAGGGAAAGATTATAAAAAAACCACTCTTGATTCCTTTTGTGATTCTTTGATTAGAGAGCAAGATAGGCATGTACAACTTGGAGTGATCAACCAACTGAGGTACCTCCAACAAGCCTTAGTTACCCGATGAAGATAAACCCAAAATCCCAAGAAGCAACATCCTCATCACAACAACAAGGAACATAAGGGTCCCAAACCCCACTCAAAACTTTAACTCCTAATGGTGACAAAAGGAGAAAAATATAAAAATAAGAAAACCAGTGAGACATTGCAACTTTGTGATAAGAGATGATCCACTGAGTCAAATGTTTCAAGAAGATGGCAGCTTTAGAAGCAGTGATGAAAAACACACCATTATTATTCTACTTCTTCTTCTTATCATGGACATGCACTTTCTACTTTTGGTTTCTCCTTCAATGCAGCTTCTACTTCTTCTTCATTGAGTGCTTATTGATTCTTGGGCATCTTATCATATGGCTAAGGATAAGACATATTTTACGCTCTAAATAAATGTAACACTAAAAAGCTATTTGTTGGTGATGATAGATCTCTTAAAGTGTTGTGGGATTTGGAATAGTTCAAGAGTATATAATGGTCATTTCAGTGTATTATGTGTTCCAGTCTTTCTTGTAACCTTCTACAATATATCAAATCACTCAGTTGAAGGTAAAACTATAGAGTTTCACCTCACCAAGTTGTAATCAAGGATTAAAAGATCTTAAGCATGTTCTTACAAATGGAATCGTTGATGATATTACCGGGTTGTACAAGTTTGACAATTTTGGGTCTGTTTCCCATCGATTTTGTTGCTCAACTGATGACTTGAACAAACTTTGGCATGGCTTGGTTTGGTCATCTAAACCATCGCTCATTGCAGCAACTATGTAATCAATAAATGGTAACTGGTCAACACCCTCTTGTTTCATCTTGGAGATGTTTTTGTGTCAATTTCTTCTCGAGAAAACATCATTGGGATAGTTTTGATAAGCATGCCTCTTGGCACGCCTAGACCCCTTTGCATCTTGTTTATAGTGATTTGTGTGGTCCACTTTCTTCTCCTTTTTTGGGTGCAAGTTTTCTTAACTTTCATTGATGACTTTTACAAATGTACTTGGGTTTACTTAAAACAGAGATGGTGCGACAAGTTATTTTCCTACAAGGCCCTTGTAGAAATAATCTAGCCATCAAATTCAAGGTTAAGAACATATAATGGAGGAGGCCCGAATATGTGAAGAATAATTTTACAAATTACTACTGCACTACACATAGGGCGTAAATGAAACACATTGTTCTATATACACCACAATAAAATGGTGTTGTTGAGGAAAAGAATCGTACACTAAAAGAAATGACTAATTGTATAATCCAATCTGAGGGATTAGGTCTAAATTATTAGGCGGCCATTAACTGTGAAATTTACATAGTAAATCGCACTCCCCACAAAGGCTCTTAAAATATAACATCAGAAGAAGCTTGGACTAAAATTAAACCATATGTAAGTTACTTTTGTGTATTTGACAGTATAACATGGGATCATTGCGTTGAGGAAAAGGAAATCATTGTGGCCTAAAAGAGAGAAGTGTATATATTTGTTGGTTATACAGTGCCAAGGTTATAGATTTCTTCAGCCACATTGTAATGGAATTATTAGATAGAGAATGTTAAATTTGATGAAAATAATATCTTGGCACTGCTTGAGCCTAATTCGATGATTGTGTCTTCCTCGTCCGGTGAGCCATCTTCGACGTTTGTAGCTAACATTCTGAGCCATATTCAACATTTGTTCCTTCTTTTGTTCCTATTCTTGTTTCTTTTTCACATGATGACAATAGGGATGAAAATATACCTCTGCCTTCTCACCTTCCTCTAGATGATTTCTTTGAATCTGAACCAAGCACCAACTCCACCTTCCTAGATGGGTATGTTCCTTACGATATTAAACGGTTGATCCTTCATATCAACATCATACACATCCGCGGTTCAACAAACCTCTTCTCTTTTGGCTCCAAGTTTCAGAGACTCATGATCAAAGACATTTGTAGCAGAAGCTTCAGGTCATACAGATTGGGATACAACAATGAATAGAGAGTATGGTTCTTTAATGGAAAAGCGATACTTGGGATCTTAACTTTCTTCCAAGAAGAAAAATGTCCCAGATGTAAATGGGTCTCTTTGGAACTAAAGTATGCAATGGTTGGAAGTGTTGAAAGACACAAGGCTCAATTAGTTTCCAAAGGATTTTACCAAGTTGAATGAATTGACTATAATGAAACCTTTGCCCTATTAGCAAATAAATTCCATCCTCCTTATACTTTCCCTTGATGTCTCACATAAATGGGAGATCCATAAAATGGATGTTAAAAACTCCTTCTTGCATGGAGGATATGGTGCAGAAAAAATCTACATGGAACAACCTCTTGGATATATCCAGAATGACTCTAGCCCTTGTTTTGTATAAGAGAAATCTCTTCTGATCCTGCAGCACTTAAGAAGCTCCACGAATTGGGTATGCCAAAATGGACAACTTTCTTATTGGCATTGGATTCTCCAGATACATTATGAACTGTAATGTCTATACCAAGAAAGTAGGAATTAATCTCATATTGTAGAAATTTCCAGGTCCTATCGGTTGTCTTCTTGGTCTGTCTTTGACCAAGATAAGACTCTAAGTTTCTTGCTGTCATATATTTTAATTTCTGTTGTTTATAACAGCCAACTATAGTTTTGTTTTGCTTTGATGTGTTATGGTTGTTTGTCTCACGTTTTGGGTGCTCTTGCAAGTAGTTTTATGTTGAAAAATACATGTGGCACAAATAATAACAACACACCTAACTATCTTTTATGCTGAAATATGGACAGATCTAAGAGCTAATTAACAGCCACTAAATGCATGTGTAGCCTGGGTATTTTTGGTCCTTAGAATACTGGTCAAACCCCAGGAAGCGGTTTTGAGATATGATGTATATATGAGGTAGAGCTAATATCTTTTACTGTAAACAAAATACAATAAGAACACAGTACAATAGAAACTCCAGAATGAAGAAGTATCCAAGCTTAAACTGCCAGAAGGAGAAAAATTTTGTGCGCCCCCTCTGAAACTGCTATATCTGCTCCAGAAATCCACTGATATGTCAGAATGTAAAACCCCTCCGCAGGAATGATCCTCTTGCTGCTTTGATCACTCACTAGTACGACATCCAAGGAAGCCCGATGGCTAGAAATCCTCAGTGACAAACATTTTATAAGTATCTTCCTCTGTGAAGAAATTCCTCCAATAAAATAAATTATGCAAGTTGCCTCAAGCTACTGTAAAAGCTAGCGGCCTGCCTTCCTCAACTCATGCACAAACCTCATATATGGCTCTAAATCTCCTCCTCTCACAAGCAAAATCCTCCTAGAACAATGCGCCCCTCATTTGGCACTTTTTGCCTCTCTTTAGGCAAGAATAGGGAACCCTAGATTTGGATGGATGAGATCATCTCAAATCAAAGGTTGAGATCATCACATAAATCCCACAATCTCAAGCCACTTTTGGGTTAAATTCCTAAATCTCTCATGTCTCCTCAAAATCACCAAAAGGTAATTTAATGTTCACTTTTGCCAAAGTGACATAATGCGCACAACCAAAGTCAAAAGTACAAATAGACATAAAAGTACTAGGACAAAGTGCCGCAAACCTTTGCTAAGGGAGGAAAACACACATGGAACACCTCCTCAAGTAAACTCAGCACTCTCTTCTTTGGGAAGGTGTTTCCTCACCAAACCCATGTCTCTGAGAGAAGACATGGGTGCCCCGTGGCGAGACGCGGTGAGAATGTCTGCTGATCATCATTAGGAGATATGTCAGGCTGAGCTGACCCTCTTTGAACCCAATCTTGGATGAAGTGGTATCTGATGATCTCAATGTGCTTGATAGGTCATGAGCATTGGTTACCGGTTTTGTACAGCTTCGATTATCACAATGTAGATGCGGTGAACCATCTCGTCCATCTTAGTAACATCTTGCGAAGCCAAGTAGCTCTGGCTGGCGGCGGCTCGCCATATACTTTGCCGGATGAACTCAAAGCAAGGCTTACGGCTCAGACGAAACAAGTCGACCCTGGCGGCGGCACCGCAGTTGCTTTTCTGTGTGGCGCATCCTGCTTGATCCCGAATGCATTAGCAGCCAACCAGGCTCCGCCACAAATGCGTGTCTAAGCCATAGTCCAGCAATCCCTGACAACGCCTGAACATTTTGCTAGCCATGTGAACAGCATCACCGGATCGACCATGTTGTGAGGTGTTCCATTATATATCTCAGTGCAGTGTTAACCGGATACATCAGTCGGCCCGATCAATGCCGTAAGTACATGGCATCCACCAGCGGATATCGGCGGGCTTCTTCCGGTTAGTGATCCTCCGTCAATGCGACATGGGCTGCGGTCCTCCATCGACACCTTCCCGAGAATGTCTGGCGCATACTTCCCAGAAATATGGCGGTAACATCCTCTGCCTTAGGCTTCCCCTGCCCGAGAAAATAGTGCATCAATCCAATGTCACTCGTAAGCTCTCGCATAGGTCGGTTGGCAATCCCCGACTAACTGAGATCCTCGGCTCCTGTGATGAACCAATCATCCACATATAGTATGAGAATGAGTGTGTCTCACCTCTAATGATGAAATAGAGTTCGGATCCATGTCAGCTTTTCTCGAATCCCATCTGAAGCAAATAGGTGTCTATGCATGAGTACCAAGCCGGGGAGCTTGCTTCAGACCACAAAGCGCCTTTCTCAGAAGGCCTGCGTGGGAATCTCCGTCACTCACCTCAAAGCCACGTGGTACGCTCAGTGTACCTCCTCCTCAGTAAACCATTCAGTAATGGTTTTAACATCCACTCGATGAATATAGCCATCTATCTTTATGGCAATAATAGTCCCCTAATGGGTGTATCCATGTGATGCCCGAATGTCTCGTCATAATCGACATCCTCAATCTGAGAGAAGCCCCGTGCCACAAATCGAGCCTTGTGTTTCTCCGCTGCCATCTCTGCAACAATCTTGGCCTTAACCATCTAAGTCTGTGGACTTCCCGACCTAGGAACCACATCGGTATCATTGTGCACAATGGAGTCATTCTCCTCTACCATGGCCTCTCTCCGGACCTGATGATCCACTGTCTGTGCAAATGTCTGTGGCTCACTGTCCCTGACGGTAGTCACTAGTGCCAAGTATCTGTCATTTGGTGGCCTCCTCTGTCCGATCTGATCCTTGGGCTCCCCTACATTCTCAATTACCTCCTTCAGGGTCTCCTGAAAACATCTAGGTCTCCTCTTCCCTAAAATGGTCATTGAATGGAGTCTCTCCGCCAAGGTAATGGCCCTCGGGACTCGTTGCAACACTCTGCGATCACGGTCCGACTATCTCTCACGATGCGTGCCCCATCGGTGAACATCTTTGGTTTTGTGACTCTGAAGCTATGCGCTGGTGACCTGTCACCTCTGAAATAATAGATATTACACACGAAGGGCTGAGGCATTGCTCCCTCACAGTACCAAGATCAGAAGACTTCACGCATCAACCTCATGCTTTCGGCTTTCGACTCAAAGTGATCTAGCAAAGCCTATCCTCCTCAAATCGACATCTCTGCTCACCACCTCTTTCCTAAGTGGCGGAATGTATATCTGATAGGCTTTTGACACCTCACGAGTATCCTACTAGAATCCCCTGCTGAGATATGGGGTCTATCTTCGTCCTCCTCTCCGAGGGGACGTCTGAGAGCGTCGAAGCATCTAAAGATCTTGATGTGCTCGACATTGGGCTTCCTACCAGTGAAGGCCTCCTAACGAGTCATCTTCCCCAAATCCTATGGGGACTCCTGTTACCAGATGACTGCGATACCACATGCCTCACGCCCACATGGTACAAAGAGCTTCGATCATGCGGCATAAGATCTGCATTTCTCGCCGGTAATCATGCGAGTTCTTCCTCTCGACAATCTCGTTCTGTTGGGGGTTGTAATGTACGGTCATCTGTCTCCTGATTCCTTGTTGTGCACAGAAGTCTACAATTTGTCTCGAGGAATACTCTCCCCATTATCCAACCACAAGACATTGATCATCTTTCCATATTGGTTCTCCACAAGATCTCTGAACTCTTGGAACCATGTAAAGACCATGCTCTTGGCCTTGAGGAAATAGATCAGGAGATCTTCCTCGAGTAGCCGTCAATAAATGTGAGATAGTACTCACAACCACTCAAGGACTTCGAGACATGGGCCCACCTCCATGTGTACTAAATCCGGTATCGGCTGATCTATAGCTGTCGCTGGCAGGGAGCGAAGCATGGAAAACTGCCAAGCACACACCTCTGGAAACATCCACGATGCTCTATCTTTGAGAGCTGTGGCGCCCAGGTCCACGGTCTCTCCCGATCCTCCAAGAGCCCCGTGATGCAGGTGGGCCATCCTGCGGTGCCACAACTCACATAATTGTCAGCTAGCTGATGCTAATAGCCACCAATGCATGTAGTGGATGAAAAATTAATCTGAACACTTTCCCATCTCTCACTCCAATCACATGTCCCGAGTCTATAGAAGACCCTCGAGGATGAAGTACCTGGTGCCCACAGAATAAATCTCAAGACCTCTATCTGGAGGGTAGAAACTGAGATTCTTCTTCATCCGGGATGAAGAGAACATCACGATGAATGACAATGTCATTGTAGATCCTCCCTCCTAAAAGAAATTGTGCCAATCCCGGCAAGCTGTAACAATCCTGTTATCTCCCGGTGAGATATCTATCACGACCTCGGTGTCTGGAATAAAAAAATGCTCTCTCACATAGTGACTGTGACTCGATGCTCCCTTTGTCAAATGTACCCGGATATCCCAGTGAATACTCAACGAGGCGCAGCAAAAGCTGAAATGCACCTGCTGGGCCGGTACGAAAAATCGACTCCTCTGCTTGTGTTGTACCACCCTTCTTCTTCTTCTGTTCGGACCTTTGTCGCGCATAGTGCCCGAACTTCTTACAAGCTCAGAAACACCCCTACTTTGCTCATATCTCTACCACGACCACTGCCGTGACCCACTACTCGTACTTACTCGACCGCTACTCTCTGCTCTCTCACTCATGCAAAGGCGGCCCGATCTTGGGACCTTCTTGGAAGCCACCATAGGGCCGACCTTCTTCTTGCCCTTTTCCCCAAAGAGCAAGATCCTCCACCCTGTCCACTCACTGCGAGGAAGACTCGATGCTGTCGGTCCTTCTGAGTGAAGTCATCCCACATCCTCTCCCGTATGTGGGCAAATGTAGCAGCAATGCCACGAATGAATGGACCCCATGGTTTGATAAAACTATTCATAGCTTCCCTCACCAAAGAATTCGGCTAATCACCCTCCGCCGTGACTCAAGCCGTCCTGCGATGCAGGTGAATCTGTAAAGAAATGGAAATGACTCTGTCCTTGAGCATCAGATATAGGGTCTATCACTGAAAGAACCTATTCGGTTCTCATTCGAGCTCTCATATGGGCTGGTCAAAGGCACACCCACATCTGATATGCATGTGCCTTCCCCGTCATGGGGTATGATGTGATCTCGGACTCCATCCAGAAATGGTCCTCTTCGCCTTGATATCTTCGTGGTCGCCACCAAGGCCAGGGGCGATCCCAGGGAGGCTCAGCCGGGCCAACCACCTTGATACTCTCCCATGGCTGGGGTCTCAAGCGAATAAATTAAGCCTTCCAAGAGAGTTA
The DNA here is from genome assembly GCA_010110895.2 of Picea sitchensis. Lineage (NCBI taxonomy): Eukaryota > Viridiplantae > Streptophyta > Pinopsida > Pinales > Pinaceae > Picea > Picea sitchensis. The sequence goes on along the minus strand of SNQJ01S0034196.1, from coordinate 17,339 downwards.
CCGCCCTAAACTAGTCTATCCTCAACGCAGAATCTTGGCTTATCGCTATGGCCTCCAAACGATGCTACTCCTTGAAATTTGCCTTGCCTCACTATTGTCAAAATAGGTGTGAAAAGAGATAATGTGAACTGACCTCACTCCCAATCCAATGGGTGTGAAAAGAAGTCCAAAAATTTCAGCCTCACTACTACTGCGTAGGTGTGAAAAGGCTTGACTTCCACGATGTCTCAAGCTGCCCCAAAAACTCAACTGCAAGAAATTCTGCCAAAGTGTCGATGGCAGAGAATCCAATGTGTCCTCCAAAATCTGTAATGGATAACATATGGCATTACACAAATCGTATCCGACTGTCCCAAAATCAGCACGACAAGCTCACGATACCGTGAAATTTCAGGGTCTATCAATTTTGTGACTGACCAAGCTAGACTCTAAGTTTCTTGTTGTCATATATTTTAATTTCTGCTGTTTATAATAGCCAACTGTAGTTTTGTTTTTGCTGATGTGTTATGGTTGTTGTCTCTGTTTGGGTGCTTTAGCAAGTAGTTTCATGTTAGGAAAATACATGCATGTACCAAATAACAACAACACACCTAAACTATCTTTGATGCTGAAATATGGACAGATCTGGAAAGCTGATGCCCATTACTAAAATGCATTTGTAGATACAGGTATTTTTGGTCATATGATACTGGATAAAGCCCCGGGGAGAAACGGTTTGAGATATATTCTTATATGAGGTAGAATTCAAACTATCTTTTGTTAAACAAAATACAATGAACTGGTATGTAACTCCGAATGAAGATATCAAGCTCCAGCACTACCAGGCTGAAATAGATGGTACCCCCTCTAAGCTGGATCGCTCTTGAATCCAGCTAAAGTCTTGAGATGAAAGCCTCGGGGAATGAGATCTCCACGCTCTTTGTGGTCACTCTGCAGCAGTAAAGGCGATGGCTAGAAATCCCTCAGGGCAAGCGGCACATGATCATCGCCCTCCTCTGTTTGAGAGAATCCCTCAATAAAATAGTATGCAGCTGCCTCAAAGCTTCCCTTAGAAAGAAAGCCTAAGCGGCTGCCTTCCTCATGCACAAACCCTCATGCTCGCTCCTGAGTCTCCTCTCATGGGCAAAAGCCTCCTTGAACAATGAGCCCCTCCTTGGCTCTTTTGCCCTCTTTGGGCACCAAAAGTCCAACCTAAGAACCAAGGGATGAGATCATCCCTAAACAAAGGTTGAGATCACTCCTCATAAATGTAGTCTCAAAACCCACTTTTGGGTTAATTCCCTAGAATCTACTCATGTCTCCTCAAAATCACCAAAGAGGTAATTTAATGTTCACTTTGCCAAAAGTGACATAATGCACTTTAACCAAAGTCAAATTACAAATAGACATAAAGTACTAGGACAAGGTGCCATAAACCTTCCCACATGTGATAAGGAGGAAAACACACATGGGAACACCTCCTCAGGTACAAAAACTCAACAATGATAGCGGCACATGTTGATGACATATCCTTTGTGACAGCACCAAACCATGTGAAAACCAACCTTAGAAGAGAAATTTGAAATGATAGACTTGGGATTTTTGCACTCTTTCCTTGCCCTCCAAGCTTTGCAAACCAATTAAGGAATTTTCTTTCCCAGTCTAAATATGCTAGCCCATTAGGCTTTCCATGAATGTTGTAAACCAACCTCTTCTCCTTCAGTCTGAACTGAAGCTTTTTGCTTACATGTACTTCTCTAGAGTTGATGCTACATGTACGTAGATTGGTTGGTAGCCTCTTATACTTGACTCATACACAGTCTTGATATTTCTCATTGTTGGTATTGTTACCTAGTATATGCAAGCTTGCATGAAAGCCATTGGAAGAAGCTAAAAGGATACTTTGATATATCCATGGAATAGTTAGTTCGGGGATGTCTGATTCAGGGGGACTCCTTTATTGGTTGAATTCACTAATTTAGATTGGGTTAGCAGCGACCACGATGATGTGGTCTACTTCAACTTATGTTTTCATCCTTCATTCAAGACCTGTCACTTTGGCATGTAAGAAACTATAGAATATTACTTTTTCGGCTGAAGCAATTACAACAACGATAAAATGCAATTGGAGAATCTTGTGGCTTGGTAGATCCTTTCTGTTTGATTCCAACAATAGCATCGTCATCCTTTGATGCGACAATCAAAAGATTCCTTCAAGCTCTTAAGACCAATTCAATATCAACATCAAACACATCCGACTTCTAAATACACTTCTCCGGGCTCATTCATGATCAAGTTATTAGTGTTATTTTTCCCTCTGATCAAGTTGCATAAATTTCACAAAATGATATCTTAGAAGCAAAGGATTTTAATGATCTATGTTGGGATTTCAGGATGTTGTCATTAAGGTGGGATAGGATTCAATGCCTCCTTCCTTCTCCCATGTTGTCACTCTTGTAAATCAGTTTAATCCTATCCCAAGTTGTTCTTAAGGGGGATGTTAGGATCTTAGACATAGAGTTAGTTAGATCTACTTGGTCTAATGTGGATTGTAGGAGTTAGTTAAGATCTACTTGGTCTAATGTGTCGTTAGGTAAAAGTGTGTTTCTTAGTGTGTTTATTTAGTATGCATTAGTATGAATTTGTAGTTAGGAAATTTGACGGTCACGATATGTTCCCCAACATAGAGTGATCTGACGGTTCATATTCTCCTCGATCTTAACCGCCATTGATCCGTGGCTTAACACCTAATTGGTCCATGATATCTATTTAAAGAGCATGGAGGGTCATTTGAAGATGATCGATTCTGAGAAAATCTATTGTAAAATCTTTCTATAATATTTTTATTTTTCATTAATAAACTACTCCAAGTGGTCGCGTTGGTTGGGTCCATGGATGTTTCCCTGTAGGGGTTTTACCACTTCAGAACATTGGTGTGTTGATCTTTGATCTAGTTGTGTGAGTGGTTACTGAAGGTGTTCGACCTCTATTAGAATATATTTATTTTCAAACATTGTTTTCCTATTGTCTTGCGTCAAATAAGGTGTCTTGATCCAAGGGGGGTTTCCCCTGTCCACAGGGGGAATTCACCACAACATAAAATTGGCGACTCCGCCGTGGATCAACTATTTTATTTTGTATTTCCTTCATTTTTCTTATCCTTTTGAGTCTTGTGCGATCTCTTATTTTAATGATTATTATTTGATCTCTCTCCTTCCCACAACATCATTGGGAAGTTATCTGAGCCAAACACCTAATCCCGTTCAAATCTGGGAAAAAAATTGTGATTCTCCTTCATTTTCAAGAATTCATCCCTCCCTCATAAGGGAACACATAGTGATAATATCATGATCATCGCCCTGCAATAGTAGTATAGGGAGAGATAGTCTCCTTTTTATCACCCTATGGACATGGTAACATGGGCAATAGTCCTTATTGTCAGTGAATTTGAGGCCTTTTTTTCCTTTATTTTATTAGTGTGTTGCCTCAGATCTTTGCATTATAGTCCTCTGAACTTGATTTTGGATTTTTTTTATTGAATTTGAGTAATTATCACCTTTTCTTGCCTCTTTTGAGTTTGCTAATCTGTCAAATTGTGAAATTTGCATGTCTTCCTTGGGCTAACCTGATCCTTTGGCCAAAGTATGTCTTACCCATAGTTTGATCCTTATCACAAAGGTTTTCAAACTTTTGTTATTTTGATTTCAATACTTTCTAAGTGTTTCACTTAATTAAATTTGAAGTCTTCCTCATTGATTTGGGATTGCAAGTATTTCTTTTAGCATTGTTTTTGAGCTTCTTATGGTGTTTTTTGGAAATATTTTGATCCTTCGAGTGTTTGAAGCTCTGTGGTCTTATACCAACTTGGAATTAATCCTTGAATCTTGTCACTCAATTTCCAAGGTTACAAGAAGTGTTATTCTCTACTTTCCATCTATGTGTTCTTGTTTGAACTTGTGTTAGAAGCATTTTGACATTTGGATTCTTTTGGTTCTTGCTTGAGTGCATGTTTTGTTTGGATATTTTGCTTCAACATTAAAATCTTTCATTGAAAGTAAGGAAGCATAAAACATTGCATTTTAAATCATTTCATTGCATTTACAAACAAATAATAATTCTTGCATTCTATTTAGTGGGTGGAGAATTTTTTATCTTGCACTTAAAAAACAAATTCCCCCTCATGGCCCGGGGGGCAGGAATCGTGTATCCTACAATTTCTTTGAATTATATACCAAACATATTTTTCATTCAAAGAGTAGTTCATGTTTTTTTCATTGAATGTTACACTTGTTTCTTTTCTTGAAACCTCTTGCTCCTTTCTGTATATAGGCTTCATCAAAACTAAAGATTGCATTCCAATCATTTTTTGTTTTGAAGTCTTCTTGGAGTCAGAGTGATCACATCATAAGTTTCAATTCAATTTAACTTTTTGATTAACAACAACCATAAAAGGAAAAAGAACATAATCTAATATCAATTAGACTTTTTTCTTTTATAGAAAACAAGCAAGTCTAGGATTTCAAGGCCTCGGTTTTAGGGTGGAGAGTAAATTCTCCAAGGCCACTGAAACAAAAATACGAACATTAATGAGAAAACATACATTATTAATGTGAAGTGTTTTTTTGGAAATCTCCTATAACATGGGATTCAAGTGGTAGGAGAAGTCGAGAAGAGTGCTTGGACCGGTCCCCAACACTCTCTCTTGGTGGGGTTATGCAAGTCAAGGGGGGAATATTAGTAGTGGCAAATCCTCGGGGTGACACCACTATCTAAGTTTCTGAGGGTATAATACATGTGTCTTACATTCCCTACCCATTCGTATAATCCCTCTCCCACAACCATTCCGCTCAACCACCAAGTGTGAAGTGGTAGCCCTAGTTTCTTTTCCTAGGTTACCTTCCCATGTGACTATAGTGGTGGTATCATTAGTATCGACAACAGATGTACAACAAATGATTTTATCTCTTTAGGAGGGTAATTGGTTGTGTCTGTTACATTCACCTCTGTAATTCAATTATGGAGTAGTTGTGGGTAATTTTTTCTCATATCTTCACTGACGGCCTCATCTCTCGTATCCGGAAGATCCTTATTTCCTTTTTTCTCTCTATTACAAGAGAATTGTTTTCTTGCTCTTATATTATAGGGACTTTGGTAATGTGTTCTCTTTGATTTAGCAGAACCTATATTGAGCCTTTTTCTATGGAAAAATTTCCAGAGCCTACCAATCAAGGATCCCCTTTTCACAAGAAACCTTATTTTTTTTCCTTCTTTTGGAGATGTTGGTCCTCCTTACATTAATACATCGAGTCTTCCAGGATTCACCATAGGATTACCGGTATGGCTTTTTTCCACTCTGGTGATCCCAAATTCTCATGGTGCTTTGAATGAAATCACTCCACCCCAAGAACATCAACCTCATGTTGACTCTTTTCCTTCTTCTCCCATTGTGTCTTCTTCCCTTTCTTCTGTTGGATTACTGAGAGGGGGGGGTGAATCAGTAATAGAGAAATTTAGTCCCTTTTAACCATATAATCCAAGTGTTATATCAATGAAGCATTATCATCCAATAACTACAGAGTAAATAAGCAATGAACAAATGAACAATCATACACATACACAATACACTAGGGTTTTACGTGGAAACCCAAACTGAGAGAAAACCACATAATGCTTTTTCTTATATGTCTGGAAGAATTACATTCATTGGAAGCACCAAATTCCTTTGTTTTCCAGCTGCAACTGGAAGGAGGCTCCAA
>SNQJ01S0034196.1:0-11594 GCA_010110895.2 Picea sitchensis | reverse complement strand
TGTCTGATCCTCTTCATCTTCCCCTTCTACTTATTCTTCATCTTCTGCTTCTTCTTCGTAAAGTTGTTCCATTGATTCATTTCCTTCTTCCTTTAATTCTCGTCCACCTATTTCATCATTTGTTACATTGATGATTTCCACAACTTTGTTCAACATCATATTGTAACACTTGTATGCTTTCCTTGTACTTGAGTAACCAACAAGTACTCCTTTGTCCACACGAGAGTCAAACTTTCCCATTCTGCCATCTTCTCTTTTGATGTAGCATTTGCTTCCAAATACTCTGAAGTGCTTCACATTTTCTGGTCTTCCTTTCCATAGCTCATAGGGAGTTTTGTCAGTGTTTTTTCTGAGCATTAATCTGTTTTGAATGTAAACTGTTGTATGCACTATATGTGTCCAAAATATATCTGTCAATTTGGAATCCATTAACATTGTTTGAGCCATTTTCTGTACTATCATGTTTTTTATTTCAACAACTCCATTCTATTGAGGTGTATTAGCAATGAAGAATTTCCTTTTTATTCCATGCCTGCTGCAGTAGTCCATAAATTCCTTTGAAGTTAACTCTCCTCCATTATCATATCTCAAACATTTGATTTTTGAATCCATTTTATTTTCAACCATTTCCTTGTAGACCTTGAAGTTTTCAAAAAGCTTCTGACTTATTCCTAAGAAAGAAAACTACAGTCATTCTTGTATAATCATCAACTAATAATGTAAAGTGTTTCTCACCTTTTAAACCCTTTTTTGTAGTTGGTCCAACTAGATCAGTATGCACAATTTCTAGTGGTCTTGTCGTTGAATATTCCTTTGATTTAAATCTGGTATGTGTTTGCTTTCCTTGTTGACAATGCTTGCATAAAGTGTTGGTTGGTTTCGTAATCTGGGGAATTTCTCTAACTTCTTCCTTTTTGCTGACTTTGACAAGGTTATCAAAGTGTATGTGACCCATTCTTCTGTGCCATAGCCAACTTTCATCTTCCTTTCCTAGACAACACTTTTCATTTCCAATTTCACTAAATACATATATGTTGCTTGAAGTTCTTGCAGTTGTTGCAATCAATTTTCCTAAACCTTCTTTTCTTATCTCACACTTTTGTGAATCGAAAGTAACTTTATGACCTTGGTGACACATTTGACTCACACTTAGAAGATTATGTTTCATATCTTCTACTAGTAGAACATTTTTTTCCTTGGTATTCTTGTTTCCAATTCTGACTGTGCCTTTTCCAATGATTTTAGTTGAATCATCATTTTCGAAGGAGACTAATCCATCTCTTTCCTTTCTTAATTTAAGAAAATTGTGTTTATCACTTGCCATGTGTTTTGAACATCCACTATCAACATACCAACCACGTTTCTTCTTCTTAGCTTGTAGAGCGAGTGTGTATTCTTCATTGCTATATTGATTCTTCTTTCTTATCCATGTTCTCTCCTGAGGTTCATGTCTGTGATTGTTGTTGTTATGTTGTGATTCTCTAGGAGGAACTGTCATTCTACAATATTTGGCCATGTGTCCAAATTTGTTACACTTGTAGCATTCCACTTCAATGCTCGATGATTCAAACCTATTGTAACTTCTTCTCCGTGTTTCACTGGGCCTTCTTAGATAACCATTTTGGGTATGACTTTCAAAGTTATTTATGTTCCTACTATTAGCTCTGCAATTCATATCTTTATGTCCAAAATTATTACATGCACATAAACAAAACAAAAATAGTTTGATACCTAGGATTTGAAGATCTTCTGAAAGGAGTTTCTCTTCTGAATTCTTCTTCTTCCTGAGGCCTATCTGTCGGTCATTGATTCTGAAATCTGAATCTTCTCGGTGGAGGAATGTCCCTGTAATCTTCTTTGTAGGTCTTCATATCCCCTTTGATTGTTTATGCGTATATTTTTGGATATGTTTCTTGTTATGTTGTTTTGGAGCTTGATCCCTTTTCTATCTGATTGTATCCAAGTCCGGACTTGTCATGATGAGGTTTTTGACTGCTGATAATGTTATCGAAAACTTTTGATTTGTTCTGCATATTTTTCTCTTGAAGATCCTTTCTTAATGTGACAATCTATGCTTCCAAATTTCCAATGATCTCGTCTCTTTCTTCTAGTTGTTCTTTGAGTACTTCTTCAATTCTTTTATCTTCTTCTATTTGAACCTTCAAATTTGTTATTATTTGTTTTAGTTCCTGGGTCTCTTCTTTCTTGTCTAGGTTCGCTTGTAGCTTCTTGTTTTTCTTCTTTTCTCTTCTTATAACTTCTATGGCACACAATAATTCTTCTCGGTAGTCAACTTCTGCCTCTTCATATTCTTCTTCAGTGTCTTCTTTATCAGAGTCTTCTACTGCCATGAATAGAACTCTTTATGTTTCACTGTCACTGACTTCATCTTCATTTGATAAGGAGATGTCTTCTTTGGTGCATAAATTTTTCTTGAAAGCTTTCTTTGTGGTTCGTTTTCCTTTATATGTTTGTTTTATATTTGAGTAATATTCAGCATTCCTCTTATTTTTCTTATGAGTACATTTGTTAGAAAAATGACCAATACCATCACAATTAAAACAAATCAATGGAAAATTACCTTTATATATTCTGTTGGTTCCTTTGTTCAATCTTTTGACAAAGTTGGTCATTTCTTCATCATATTCTGAGATGTCACTGTTGTTTCTATGTTCTTTTTCCTTTTGCTTTCCCTTTTGCTTTCACCATTTGGATGCTTTGAAAGTTTCTCATTTAATATCTGTATTTTCCTGTTCATTTCTCATTTCATATGCTGTGAAGATTCCATGTAGTTCGTCCATGCTTATTGATTCTAAATCTGCTCTTTCTTCTAGTGATGATATCTTAGGATCAAATCTCATAGGAAGAGATCTTAGTACCTTTTGAACAATTACAGATTCTTTAATTTCTTCTCCCAATCCTATGATTGCATTTACTGTTTCATCGACTAGTAATAAGTAAGCTGCAATATTCTCATCTTCCTTCATCTTTAGTTGTTCGAACTAACCTCTGTAAGTTTGAAGCTTTGCTTCTTTGACTTTTGAATCTCCTTCATAAATATTTTGAAGCTTTTCCCAAATCTCTTTAGCATATTTAAAATGTATAAATTTGGTGTATAATGATTCACAAAGACCATTCAGAAGTGTATCTGTGGCTTTGGAATTATTTTTCCCGAGTTTTATTGCTCTTTCATTTGTCGGCAGAACTACTGGTTCTTTGTATCCATCAACAACAGATTGCCAAATTTCAAATCCCTGTGCCTATACATATGTTTTCATCCTTCTGCTCCAAAATGCATACTTTTGTCCATCAAACTGTGGTATTCCATTTTTATACATGTTGTTTCTCTCCATGATTTATCTTTCAGTGGTTAAACTAATTTTTGAAGGAACCTTCTCTGATACCAATTTTTGGGTTACTGAGACGGGGTGTGAATCAGTAATAGAGAAATTCAATCATTTTCAACCACAAAATGAAAGTGTTATATAAATGTATCATTATCATCCAATAGTTGCATAATAAATAAACAATGAACAAATGAGAAATCATACACATACACAATACACCAGTGTTTTACATGGAAACCCAAAGCGGGAGAAAACCACATAATGCTTTTTTCTTATATGTATTTAATAGTTACATTCATTGGAAGAACCAACTTCCTTACTTTTCCAGTTGCAACTGGAAGGAGGATCCAACCCCCTATTTTCTCAGGATACAACCTAAGGGAAGCTCCAACTCCCCAATTCTCTGGCTACAACTAGAAGGAGGCTACAGCCCCCTATGTTATCCAGCTACAAATGAAAGGTGGCTACAACCACCTATCCTTTCCTTGTACAACCGCCCTGAAATATAAATGCCAAATGTAGACAACATGTCATTGTCACTGAATCAACGACTGCCACTATCAATCTGCCACTGTCAACCTGTACCAATAACCTGTAACAACCTATACCAATAAATTGAACCAACATGTACCATGAATCAACCATGCATCAACCTGTACATCAACTATGACTCATCAATATGTACCAACATCATCAACTATACACCTCATGTATGTGCCATCTCGTCAACTACTTGTCTCAACCATGTACCCAACATGTACCTCAACCATATACCAAAGACATACACCAATATAACCATCAAAATTTATCTAACAATTCATCATTCTATCCATAAAACAAATACCATAAAACCTTACATAAAACCATTGCCACAACCTCACTATTATGTAGCCTCAAGCTAAACCAACAACTTCAACAACACATCACAACAAAAATACCAATACCCATATGCCAAATACCAACAACAAAATACCAACTGTATCCCTCAACAAATCTGATATATGTAGCAATACTGAACATCCAATACCATCTCAAGAGATAAACCCTAGCTCAAAAAACATACCTCAAACAAGATRTGCCATATCTCTCATAAATAGACCCCAACCATGTTGTTTCCATGATTTTTATGCCGCGATTTTTCGGCCGCACTTTTTCTGCCACGATTTTTCTACCGCGATTTTTTTGCCGCACTTTTTCTACTATGATTTTTCTGCTATGATTTTTCTGTCACACTTTTTCGGCTGTGATTATTCTGCCGTGATGTTTCTGTCACACTTTTTTTGTTGCACTTTTCCTGTCGTACTTTTCTCTATCAATAATACATGCCCAAATAACCTTTCACAAAATAGATATTCAATAGGTTCAAGTGTATTTAAATGAGAGAGCCTTGCCTCTTATTTATACTTTCATGTAGAATCCTCAAGGGGTTTTCTTTTAACCATTTTAACCCACTTTCCTTATTTTAGGGTTAACCCACTTATAACCACTTGTTCACTTAACTTAACCACTTTCCATAATTAGTAAGTTCTACATTAACTTTATTATTTAAATAATTTCTTTTGCATCCTCTTTGACTTATAGTACACTCATCACTTCACTTTATTATTTAAATAATTTCTTCTTTGCAAACACTTTGACTACTTTAACCTATTGGGGCTTCTAGATGACTCATGAGGGTTCTCCGACTTCACATGGCCATAACTCTCTAACCATGAGGAGTTATGTGACGTTCCACATACCACCGGAAATGGAATGACATGTACTATCCATCTAGAATATTATTACCCAAAAATATGTCAAAACTCACACCATTATCCATCAAAATAACTTGGGTCCATTACCCAAACCTCTGTGCTACCAAAATTCGCTACCATAATTTCTTCAAGGGTTGACATCAATGACAACCAACCCAATTAATCAACAATCCTTCTCCTCAATATCTAAATCCTATGGACCAAATGTGATTTTACCTTAGGGTTTAGATCCTACCTATTGGTTTCAAGTAGATCAACCTTCAAGCTTGGATTCATTTGACACCCCATAGCCCTAGAAAGGAAGTAGTATTGAAGCAACTCTTGTGGTGAAAGTGATTGACAAAAGCTCTCTCAAAACTTTCAAGTATCCTACTAACTATACTAACTCTAACCCTAGAAAAATCACTATATTTATTACTGTTTTATAAAAAAAATCTACAACCATCTAAAAATACATTAATTTGTTGCATACAGTCATCTAAAGGTGGCTTAACTCACTCAGAAATTTCCTCTAACAATTGGATATTACTCTATTGGTTATATCTTACTTTTCATGGTCAAATGTGGTATCTCTAAGAACCGATTATTATTGATATTGCAAATCATTTACTATTGTCATATAATTGTTTACTGCTGAAAATTTGTAACAACCATTACGATCTATCTTGTCTAGTGTCTAAATAGGTTATTTTTTCATACTTTAGCTTGGTAATTGTTGTATATATGATGCAAAGTGTTCTTGTTCCGGGAAGGTACACAAATCACCTTCAACCTATTCTCCTTCCTAGACCTAGACCAATAAACGGGTGATCAAGATAGGGAGCGATATTCTTGGCTACTAAACTTTCTATTTGGTCCCTTGTGATCACCAGGGAATCCTCCCTTGTGGTGGACCTCTTACATCACTAAAACGACAGATGATCATACTAAGGTGACAATGGTATTTTCTTCCATAGTTACACAATATTTGGGGATCTTGTGGTGGGATTTTCACAAGTAAGAATATTGTGATAACATGACCAATTAGATGTTAACCCACAGATAAATGTAGCTGTTAAAATTGAGGAGAATATGAGTTGTCAAATCACTCTATGTCAAGAAAATATAGTGACCTCCTACTACAAATGCATACTAAAGAAACATACTAATAAACACACTTTAAACTAAGGACACATTAGACCAAGTTGATCTTAACCAACTTATAAGTGTATAAATATCCTAACAAAGAAGGGTTGGCCAACCCTTTTCAAAATCCCCCTCAACGAGATTATTAATCTAGAGGAAGTGTTAAGACCTAAGTCTGCACCCCTGCCCCTCCTCTCTCTCTTTTCCATACATTCCTAGAAATATTTCCTCTTAAGGTTGGTCAAGTTAGTTTCCCATCTGTTCAATGACTTGGTTTTCCTTATTGTATTTCTTGACTGCTTCTTTGCTCACAGTTTTTCTGTTTTTCATGAAAGATAAACACATATCCTGATTTGGTTCGAATTACTTGTCATCTTATTTTCCATTAATTGAGCTTACAACAGGTCGATCAAGTATGTTGTATGCACAGGGAACAACCATGAGAAAAAATGTAGCATTCATAGCAGTCCATTTCAGGCTTGAAATATAAGAAAACAACAGGTTAACTTTCAACGGTGAAGATCCAACAGTCAGTTAAGATCAACGACTCTCGTGCATTCAGGGTATCTAAGTCGCGAGGAGTTTAAGCAACAAAGCATGAAGAAGCTTCACTTCATAAATTTGATGTTTGAGCATCCAAGCTTGTCGATCAAACCAATGGCACTGAAGTGCCGAAGCACGAGACACTCATCCACCAAGACATGTGGCATCCATCTTGCGTTGACATGTGGCATCCATCTAGCGTTGACATATGGAATTCATTTCAGTCACCTTGGGGCACGTCATCTTCCCAATTTTGAGTGACACATGTCACTCTCCTTCTGAGACACAACACTTCGGGCCCGTACTACTCCGGTATATTTCCATGCTTTACATCCAGAAAATCCTGAACATCGAAGTGTCGAACCGCTGAAGTCTCGAAGTGGCATCAGGCTGCCACATTGCTCTGAGAGTTTTTCAACTTAGCATAGGCCGAAATCGTTGAAGGGTCGAAATTTCGAAGTCTTGAAGTCATTAAATTTGATGGTTAAAGTAATCATGGTCTAATTAATAGTAAATGTGAGTTAATAGCTCCAGGATATTTTCACGTTGCACATCCAAAAAAATCATGAAGCCCGAAGTGCCAAAGCACATGACACTCATCCGCCAAGACATGTGGCAGCCATATGGCGCTGACATGTGGCATCCATATGGCGTTGACATATGGAATTCATTTCAATAACCTTGGGGCACAACATCTGCTCAATTTCAAGTGACACGTGTCACTGTCCTTCTAAGACACGTCACTTTGGGCATGTACTACTCTGGGAGATTTCCATGCCTTACATCTAGAAACTCCCAAACACTGAAGTGCGAAACCGCCAAAGTCCCAAAGTGACGTCAGGATACCGCGTCGCTCTAGGCCCTACCACTCCGGGAGTTTTTCAACTCAGCATAGGCCGAAATTGCCAAAGGGTCGAACTTCAAAAGTCCTGAAGTCATTAAATTTGATGGTTAAAGTAATCACGATCTAATTAACAGTAAATGTGAGTTAATGACTCCGAGAGATTTTCATGTTGAACATCCAAAAACTCCTGAAGTTCTAAACTGGCACCATCGCTAAATAGGTTTAGAGGAAGTCTAAAACTTGAAGACTAAGAAAACTTTAGTAGGGGCGCTAAGGTAGTCGGGTCCCTCAGATCGCAAATTTGCAAAACTAATCAGAGGCTAACTTTCATTTTGGGAATAAAAGATGCTCGAATGTTAATCTCCTAGAAAAGTTCTGAGATTGAAAATCATGGTATAGCTCAAGAAGGAGTTGTCAACACATCGAATCATTTCCAGTGGCCTCAAACAATGCACAGGCATGCCAATGCTCAACACATCACTCACCTCTATCACTCCAAATTAGTTTCTGTCAAAGGATAAATGTGATTAAGCTTATGCATCAGTCTGGTCTACCCTCAACAATAGTTTTCAGTTATTTAATTTGAGACATTTCAAGTTAATGTATAATAAGTGGTCATTTTTGTTTGAAGTGTGCATCACTTCACTCCAACAATGTCGTTTTTAATTTAATAAGTTGTTTACAACTATGATCACAGAGTGAAGCCTCGGTCCCAGATGGACGAGCGCCTTTGCAACTATGATAAATATGTAGTTTTTGTATGTTTTAAAGGGTTGGGTTTTTTGTGGAAAAGAGAAGTATCAGAAGGGTCAGACCTGCTTACCAGATTGTAAATTTCTCTACCTATTGAATATATATTGATGGTAGTTGTTTTTATTACTCAAATATGTATGTGTTTAATCCTATCTTGAATGCAAATTCTGTGTTGTTTGCAAAGTACATTTATGTATTCTTTCAACCACAGTTTTAGTTTATTTGTTCACCGATTATGCAACATGTTATACAACTATTGTTTAGTGAATATACTAACTAGTTGACCACGTGTTGGATGATTTGCATCTAGATTTTTGTTGAAGTCTTAAGATATTATTTTAATTCTTTCTTTCTCATATAGAGAGTGATTCATTGCATTGTTGGTTATTGTCTCCTCTGTGTGTCTTTAATATTCCCAATTGTCCATTAATATCCATGTCAGTAGAAAAAGAGAAACTACCTTCATACTATACAGTTTGTCCAACCAGATCACCATCTTCCCAAAACCCATCCTTGAGATGACCAACAAAATCAAATTATCAAAGAATAATCATTCCAAAACTTGAGATGGCCTAGATTTTCCCTTTAGCATTCAGGTGAAAACTTTAGGACCAACATCTTCTTCTGGCATCATTGTCGGGAAATGAAGTAACAAAATATCTTTCCCTGGGAGAAGCACATTGAATAGATCTGACCTTTGGTGGTGAGCAAAGATCAGAAACAGACAGACTTCCATCTTTCAGCTGGTGACTCCACTGAGTAGATTTTACGAAAGAAATAATTGCACCCAGAAAAGGACTTAAAAGATCCAAATTTGAACACATCCAAGCCACCAAGGCTCATCCTAACCCTGAGAAGGACATATTAGTCTTTGAGCTAGAAAGGAAACTAAGAAAATCCACTATAGCTCAGAGATATACCTCCCCCCTCAAGGGTAAAGCTGCACCCCAAGAGTCTACTTCTCTTCATCATCGCAATCATCTTGAATTTTCTATCCCTGAGAATCACAATTCCAAGGAACCTAATACATCTTCAGCTCCTGACTCTAATTCATCATCCAGTCCAGCATCCACCCCTGTAGCTCCCATAAATCTTCAGATTCCTATTGCCCAAGCAATGGCTGCTAACAGGATGAATGCCATAATTGTTGCCATATATGCCCCTAGTTCTTCTTATAGGCTTACATGCACTCCCAACCACATATTACATGAAATATTTACCAAGATATGATGGGGAATGTGATGTCATAGTTGGGGAAGATCTGGTAGCCTTCTACAGCTTTGCAGACAACTTTAACATTGACTATGCAGATGTATGGATGAGGTTGTTTGTGCATATTCTAGATGGGGAAGTAAGGAAATGGTTCTGGGGTCTTCCTCTAGCCTCCATTGCAGATATTGATGTGTTAGATGAATCTTTCATAAAGCAATGGGGAGATAGGAGATATTATCTCTACTACATCACTGAGTTTTGGTCTCTAAAGAGAAATAATGGTGAATCTATTTCAGACTTCACTAAGAGATTCAATAAGATGTATGGTAGAATCCTAGATGATATCAAACCAACTAAAGCATATGCCAATATCACTTATGCCAATGCATTTGATGCAGATTTCTCCCTTCTGCTGAGGGAGAGAAGATCCAACACCTTGTTGTCCATGCAGGAATCAACCGTTGAGGTTGAATACAATATCTTGGCATCATACAGGTTAAATACTAGATCTGATAAAGACAAGAAGAAACAAAGAGAAGATTCCCCTACCTCCTCTAACCCAGCCACATCTGATCCCAAACTTGATGAAATGACCAAAACTTTGAAGGATCTGACATCTAAAATAGCTAAGATGAAATGGGAATCTAAACAACCAAACAGATCTTTTCAAGGGGTTGGAAATAGAAATCCAAACCAGTTTAGAAGGCTTAATGATGTCCCTCAGATAATGCAGAGAGAAAGGAGGAATGTTGATGATCAAAGGGTAGTGTCTCCTTTCCAAGACAATCAGATTGAGGATATAGATGTAGACAACGATGTTTTAGATGATATTGTTGTTGTACTTTTCAATGAAACATATTTTTATACCAGTCACTTAACGCAACAATAATATGAGGTAGCACAACTGTCAAATCAGTTTGATAATCAGATAGGGGAAGAGGGAGTTATTCAAGGCCAACCCCAGAAAAAATATGATTTGAGGCCTAGAGCGGGGGCTCCTAAAGCCACTACCTCTTATCAAAACAAACAATATGAAGTTCCTCCCAAGCCAAATCCAAGTAAAGGTATGTCATCTAAAGCTGAGCAACTTCCCCCATCTAAACATGTAGTCCCTGAAATAAAGGAAGCCGATAGGACACCAATGTAACGTCCCCCGGCCACCCACAGGCCGGGGAATGCCACTCCATAGAAATTTCTCATGCTCTGATACCAGTTGGTAACATCCTTAGTCTTAAATAGGTCGGGCCATGCTACTCTAGGGAACACTTTCATTCTCTTACTGCGGAACATACAGTAACATACCCAGTATTCAACTGAGTTATGCCGCATAAATTTTCTCTTCAAACTGCATGCAACTTAAACATATACATACAACACTCTTGCGGAAGCTTTACATATAAATGTAAACAAAAAATTACATTCTGTAAATATATGACTTCATACTGAAATAACAGTAAACACAGATATGCAGCATATACAAGGAAATACCCATAAACATACAGGCAGTTATAATCACATATATGATAAACTGTAACACAAGCATGTAAATAACAATGCAGCATATAATTTTATCATATGATTGGTAATTATCTTGGAAATATTGTCACCAACTGCGTACAGACCGTCCATGAACCTCCCAGCCTTATACTACATTGTTCATCACTCTCAATAGTGAGTCACCCTCGAGCTGGGACTGAACTCCACCCGGGAAAAGGGGTTCCTAACCAGGCTAAGGTTCATAGACAACAGAAAAGAATCCATCTTAGGTGCTCACTCAACTAACAGCCTATAGCCTCTCATTCCCCACATGCATGTCCCACCCAAGGAAGTGTTCCCCTTCTCTTCTCAACAGTCCCTCGGCTACCCCACTTCCCTTCTAGGGCTTCAGCAATAGGCTAGACATGAAGTCTCAGAGAATTGTAGCTACAGTTTATCACCTTCGAGAATTAATCCCCATCAATTCTCTCGCTCGGAGAATTGCTCACGGGCCTAAAAACCTGCCTCTTCAATTTCCCA
>SNQJ01S0034195.1:59170-110409 GCA_010110895.2 Picea sitchensis | reverse complement strand
GAAATATGGCCAATGATACAGATTATGTTTGAGAAAAATGAATTGGTGCAGAGAAGTAAACAAGCCATCGAGAAGATCAGATCAGAACTGGGAGAGATGCCCACACAGGCTAATGAAATCATCAAATTCTTGAATTCTAAAACTAGAGAGGAGCTGGAAGAGCTGAGAATTGAGGATAGAACAAAGACCATCCTTGAGGTCAAAAGAGTCTTGACCAAGAGAGGACTGATGCTACAGCTAGAAGAAAAGGTTCATGCCATGGACCTAGGGGTACAAAGGTTTTTCAGCAAGATTGAGGCCCTACAGAAGAAAGGTCTTCCTGGTTTGAAGGTGATAAATGAAAAATTTATGACGCTCCCAAATTACAAAAAGAGACTAGCCGATGTGGCTAGAGATAGTTCAAAATTTTTAGGGATTCAAGGCAGCGTCATTTGCAAAGAATTCCTAGATGCACTTCAGTTGGACATCAGCGTTCAGCATGAGATTCGGTATATCTTCATCACCAAGCCTACTTTTTCCAAGTACACAGAGATGGATGAAGTCTACCGAAGGTTACTCAAAGTCAGCGTTCCCAGTCATCTTCGATGGGAAGAGCTTTGTGACCTGATCGAGTAGTAGATGAGTTTTCCTAGCCCAGTCATCTATCCAGTCAGATGAGATCGTGCAGAGGCCTCACCAATGGTCCACCCAGAAAACAACATGCAGTTGCGACACATCATCAAACAGTTTCCTAGATTTTTGTAATTTGTTAAGTTAGTTAGGCTAAAAATAGATTTACCACATCCTGATCTTTAATGACAGGATCATTTGTAATTTGGGGTTATAAATACTTCACTTTTTGAAGTATTGAGGGTTGATCTTTACGCCCTGTGAGCTATCAGACTATAATATCTTTCAAGAGATCTTCCATTAATACAAAGAGGCATTTTTACAGGATTCTTGCGTGTATTCACTGGTGATGTTTTCCTTTCTAAGTTAAATGTTATTCTCGCATATTTATCACATTGTTTACTAAAACTAATCTTTGAAAGTAACGAACGTTGCAGGATTTATCTTTTTATACCCTGTTTCTGGCTTTAAAATATTTTAGTGTTTCATCTTCTAATTTTACGATAAAGAAATTCTTAATTGCTTCTTTGTCGTAATTGACATTCTCACCTTTTTTCTGTTATTTCTCATTTATGCTACTAAAAGAATCCAGCGATTACATTATCTCGCCCTGTGAAAAGTTTCTTTGCTTTCTGGTTTAGATTTTATTTCATGATACAGACCCCATATCCCAATGGATGTGTAAACTCTCTCAGCCAACCCAACGAAAACTACAACAAACAAAACCAACATATTTTATTTACCTAGCCTAATATTTTAAATTTGAAACATATCTAAATCATACAAAGAGATCCCTCTCTGAAGTTGGTAGGGCTAGATCCCAGCTTCGAAGTGGTTGGATAAAGTTACCTCCCATAAATTTCTTCTTTTCTAACAACCTCTAGGAAATTTACAGAGCGATAACAGGGACAATTCCAGATTATGTGGCAGTCAAATGCAGATTTAGTGGACAACAGTCATACATCGAGCATCCAACCATTCAACTCCTATTCTCTCAAGTGTCGAGCCTTATTAAGCTATCTTTCTTTCTTCTATTTTTAGAAGATTTCTTCCTATAAATTTGTAATTGTTTTTATCTGAGAGGATTTTGATTGTAGACATATATATATATTTCATGAGATTGTAACAAAAATAGGAGGCCCGAGAGGGTGAGGTCTGAGAAGGAATTTGATGAGATAACCATCCAGTGGGTGTTATTGTAAGCCTGAAGGCATCTTTCTGTGACCGCTTCTGACATTGAAGATCTATGATAATTGTTTTATCAAATTGTGATTTCCCTTGTTTTACGCTATGTTTTTCATCTTTCTTGAACGAATTGCAGACATTGAGAATCAATGGTTGCCCATGGATAATAGAGTCTTGAGTAGTAAATATTTTGCTACGACTACCTATTATTTGTGTGTTTTGCTTCAAGTATCGATTCATCCATTTGACAAAGAGAATCTTGGTTTGATGGGTATTCTACTTTTTGTTTATTCCCTATTCTTCTACCCATTTTCATATAAACTTCTTATCTGATATGCAATTTGATTGCCTTCAATCAACAGGGTGTTTACTTGACTCCATGCCCAATGGTGTTTTATTGCTCCACATTTAGCTTGTTTCTCTTATTATTTCTCTTTCAATCTACCTGATCCACCTTCTTTCAAAACCCAAACACATTCTTATTTATAAAATCATTGCAATAACTAAGATGTGCTAGGCTTGGACCTACAACAGTCTAGAGGCAACTTCTAGCACTAACAGAATCCAAAGGGGAAAAGGCAAGAAAATGAGAGAAATGCACGTATTGTCACAAAGGATTCCATTCGGAATCCGCATGCATGCAAAAACAAATAGATCTGATGTCTCAAATACTTCAACAAAACAACCTTGGAAATCGCATCCCCAAGGGTGCAAAGAAGAAGAAGCCAGAAGATCTGAATTCTAGGAAAGGCAATTCTAGCCATGCCTTGATTGTAATCAACTCCTCTCTTGATGCTTGGATTGTAGATTCAAGAGCATCACATCATATATATGCCTTAGAAGCAGTCTATTATTCATTGGATGCATGCAAAGGTCCTCCTATTCTGATGGCGGACAACTCTTATGTCGAAGTCACTGAAAAAGGAAGGATTGAACCCACCAACGAAAGCTTCGAGAATTTGTTGCACGTTCCCAAAATTTCTGTCAACCTTCTCTCCATGTATCAGATGACGAATTACAACACTGGAAATAAATTCCTATTCACACCAAATTTTGTGGACATCTACGAAATGCAAACTAACTCCAGGGTTTCTACTGGTGAGGTAAATTATCAATCTAGATTGTATACTTTTTCTGAATTCATTGAACCAAATTATACTTTACTACTTACTCATGCTTATGAAAGTAGTAGGATATGGCACGAAATTTTTGGACATTTGAATTTCATATACATGCAACTTAGGAAGCAAAGATTGGTTTATGGTCTACCAGACATCCATTTCTCCAAGGGAGTGTGTGAGGGATGTGTTCTCGGTAAACACCCTCAAGAGAAATTCGACAAGGGAAAGTCTCAAAGAGACTCTGCACCTTTAGATCTGATACACATTGACCTTATGGGTCCTTTTCCGCATCCATCGATCAGAAAAGTGAAGTTTGTTCTCATTTTTGTTGATGATTTCTCACGTTTTATATGGATCTACTTTCTCATGCAAAAATTTGAGGTCTTTCAAAACCTCAAAGATTTCAAAGCCTTGGTTGAGACACAGTCTGGAAAGAAGATCAAAGTCCTCTGAACTCATAATGGGGAAGAGTATGTGAATCATAATATCCACAATATTTTCCATGAGGCAGGGATTCATTTGCAACACACAGTTCCCTATACTCCACAACAAAACAGAGTTGTTGCGCGGAAAAATCGATCTCTAAAGGAGATGGCATCTTGCATGTTTCATGCAAAGTCACTACCATAGAGACTATGGGCCGAAGCACTTAATTGTGCAACATGCATGCAAAACAAATCTCCCCATAGATATGTCAAGGATAATACCCCCTACGAGGCTTGGAGCGGCCTCAAACCAGAAGTGACCCACTTTCTCATTTTTGGCTCACGTGCATGGGCCAGGATTCCCTCTGAAAAGAGGAAGGCACATGATCCACAAAGGACTGAGTGCATTTTTGTTGGATATCCCGACGGTGTGAAGGGATATAGGCTTATTGATATTTCCTCGAACCGACTCATCATTGAGCGAAGTGTCCAATTCGAGGAAAGTGTCTCGCATGAACCTCAACAGCTGCATGCAGACACCTTCATTCTTTAACTTGTCTGAGATGATGAGCATGTACATGCCGACTCTTTTTCATACGAGATTTATGATTCAGAGGACTCAGATGATTCAGATTCCAAGTCAGTGCAGTCGGATGCAGATTCAAAGCATCGATATGCAGTTGCAGAGCCAGAGAAAAGGCCCAAGTGGGCACAGACTACTCTTTAGGCTACAAGGGATCTCGTTGGTGATCCAACCGATACTAGGAGGACTTGATATGATTTCTAGGAGCCTCCTATTTCACTCACAACCATTGAACCATTTCTCACTGGGCATATTTTCTTGTTCCAATCCTCATATCCACAATCTTATGGCGAGGCTGCTGGAAATCCCTTTTGGGAATCCACCATGCAGGAGGAGTACAAATCCCTCCTCAAGAACCAGACTTGGGATCTAGTTTCCCTTCCTTCTGGGAGGAAACTTTTTAGATGCAGATGGGTCTATAGAACCAAGAGAACAACGGATGGATAGATTATCAAATACAAACCTAGGCTTGTTGCTAAAGGCTTTCAACAGGTTCATGGTATTGACTATGATGAGACCCTCGCTCCAGTAGAGAATATGGATTATATATGATTGTCACTTTCCATTGTGGTAGCCAAGGGATGGGAAGCTCATCAGATGGACATGAAGAATGAATTTCTTCATGGTGATCTCTCTGAGAAGATCTATATGGAGCAGCCCTAGGGATTTATGCAGGACTCATCTTTGGTCTATTGACTGAAGAAGTCACTTTATGGCCTCAAGCGGGCTCTGAGGGCATGGTATGCCAATATGGACTACTACCTATTGTCACGGAACCTTGTACGTTGTAAATCAAACCCGAATGTCTACATGCTTAGGATGACTGATTCACTTCTACTCTTAGTTTTGTATGTCGATGATTTGTTGATCATCGGGTGCTCGACTTCAACGATTTCTACAGTCAAGAGGATTCTACATGACAGGTTTTTGATGATGGACATGGGTCTGCTACACTTCTTCCTTCGACTCGAGATCAGTCAAGATGCATCAAGCATCAAATTGTCTCAGGCCAAGTATGCACGAGATCTCCTTGAGAGATTTCACATGACAGACTGCAAGTCTGCTCCGACTCCTTTCCTATCAGGTTTCAAATGTGAGGATGGCGGGGAGACTCCATTGGTTGACAATAAACTGTACAAACATCTAGTGGGGATCTTGTTGTATCTCAAACAATCTAGACCAGACCTCTCATATCCAGTTGGCACAGTTTCCAAGTTCATGTAGGAGCCACATGATCTACATTGGAAGGCTGCAAAGCGTATCCTTCAATACATACAGGGAACCATCACCTTTGGGATTCATTATGCAACATACTCTATATTAGATCTCATCATATTTACTGATTCTGATTGGGTTGGCGATAACATTTATCACAAGTCCACATATGGTTCCTCACTCAGTCTTGGTTCCGGGCCTATCTGTTGGTTGAGCAAGAAGAAAGCTCGCATTTCTCTATCTTCAGTCGAGGCAGAGTACAAAAGGGTAGTTAACATAACCATTCAGGCTATGTGGCTACAAAATTTTCTCACTGAGTTGGGCATTCAGTTTCATCGGTCGATCATCATCTAGTGTGACAACCAGAGCACTATGAAGCACATCGAGATCCACATGCACTACATCTGGTACTTAGTACACAAGGGGATCATCGACCTACAATTCTATCCTTCAGCAGAACAGATGACAGGCATCTTCACCAAGACCTTCACTGAGCAAAAGTTCCATTCTTTGCAAATTCGTCTTGGAGTGAAGGACACAATTGCCTAGTAATTGTAGTTATTATTTTTACATACATTGTACCTTGATACTATGAAATTGTAGTTATTATTTTTTAATACATTGTACCTTGAGGGGGGGTTCCCATGAGGTTTTCTCCTCTTTCCCACTTTATTTCAATGTATCTTGGTTTAAGTACCCACATGTATCTGTTCAATGTATCTTTTGTATTTGGGTACCTAATATGGCCTCGTTGTCGGGACCCATTCTTTATTTTCACCATAGTGATGTTCAAGGGGGTGTTGGAGTTACTTCACACACACCTAGGATTTCTTTTTCCTAATATTTTTACTTGTTTATTAGTCATAATTAGTCATTATCCAGTCTCCTATATTTTTGGGTAGAATATTCCACCTAGAGAATATTCTCTTTCATTTGACACTTCAGTTTGACTAGTTGAATTGAGTTTAGATGCTGCATTGGTTTTGTCACCATGCAACATTGGGATCATCACCATGATAATTTGAACTTTCCTTGGTATCATCACTAGACTAGCGCATTAGCCTTGATTCCCTGAATTAACTCCTCACTACTATGTGTTCATTCAGTTAACTGAAGACTATTTGACTAGTTAACTCAACTAGGTGGCAGTTCACTCTTGTAATTGACTGAGAGACTAGACTAGGTGGCAGTTCACTCCCGTAATTATTGGTGTGTGTCCAGATCACTCTAGACCACCACTATGGTGCATTGGTTCTCCTCCAGTGCGCACTCATTGAGTTATACAGAGTATATCATGTGTAAATTATTCATTGTTCACAACGGTTAATGAGAATTCTTTCATTCTTTCTCTCCTTCTTCTTTCTCCTTTTCTCTCTGCAAATGTGTGTATCATTGTTTAGATAGATCTATTCTTTGCAGGTTCAACACATTTACAACTTCTCTATGGGTATTATACCATCACCAAGGTTGTGGGTAACAATGTTTTTGAGCTCAACACTCCACCATTCCTTGGCTTGCACCCAATGTTCAATGTGGACCTCCTTCGGCCATATTTTTCACCATTATTGGACACCTCAGAGATCGTAGAACAAATGATATCAATAGAGTTCAATCCTGACTACATGGAACATGCATCCACTAATCAAATAGTGGACACACAAGTCAAGGGAACTTGCCAATAGAGGATCCAACTTTATCGGGTTGTCAAGGCAGGGCAACTCCTACACCAAGGCAAGTGGCTCACCTGGGGCCAAATCCAGCAGAAGTTTCCTCCTATGATGGGTGAACTCAATGAAATGGATACCATTTCTTCCTAAGGGGGAAGGATTGATCCAGATGGATATTGGTGGCCACCCACCTATTATAACTGACTCCTCTTGTCAGTTTTTAGTTCAACACGTTCTTTTGTACTTATTTGCAATTGTGGGTTATACACTTCTGGGGCTATCTGAAGCCCTACACATATTCCAGGTGGATATTGGTGGCCTCTCACCTAATCCAACTAGATTATTTTGTATGTTTTCATGTCAACACATCTTGATGTACTTCCAGGGCCGTTTTGGGGCCCTAAACAGTGGTTTTTTAGCTCGCCACAGTCAAACTGTAGAGATAGTTAGTGTTTGACAACATAATTTGTAAATATCTAAAAGACCTTTTGAACGGGATATCACGTTCCTAAAACAAAGGTCATATGCAAAATTTACAACCCTGGGAAGTTGAGGTACCAACTTACCCATATGAGCCCACATGAGTTTTGACGTTTCACCTCCTAGGGTTAGGTTTTTGGATGTCTAGGGTTTTGGAATTCATGATTAATATTAAAAACGCCTCTATAGCCTCATTGTAATCATTATGCTCAGACAGATGTGGATAGCAGCCACATCTCTTCTCAGAGATAGCTACCACCATTTGAGCAAGTGTTTCATTTTTGCAGTTTTACAATTTCTGCCTATTTCGTTTATTCAATAGAAGATATTGTTCACTAGATATTTGTGTTGTTCTTCATATCTCAGTGTTTATTGTATCCAGTTTGTTAATCAATTCGTTCCGCTCCTAAATCCAGATCAATAGTTTATGGTTTTCTTTAAACCACCATCGAGAGCACTTCCAATTAGCAGAAGACACTAACTTCTAGATTCTATCTCACTTAGGAAATGTTCCGGGAAACATAGCATGGTTCCATAGTTTGTGATCATCCTTAAACCACCAGATTGATTTGTGGTCTTCCTTAGACCACCATCACCATTCAGTTTTTGGTCATCCCAAAACCATCGGATTTAGAGATCACATTCATCCATCAACAGCTGCACACTTCCAAATTTCAACTGCCCACTTTCATATTTCATCTCTCTCCTTGGACTCATATACACCCCTTCGGATTAAGGGGGGGAATGTTGGAAACATAATCCTTTTGGGTTACTTACTTGACGTAATCTGAATAGTCAAGTAATAGGAAACGTCATCAGAAGTCCAAGAGACCTTGGAAGATGAATCTAATGGTCACATAAATGTATATATAAGTGTATCATATCAATAAATAAAATGCACTTCATGTTTATCTTTAATTCATGTGTCTAACATATTTTAGTATGAATGTGTTTCTCCATGTTTTTTTGTTATGTTATGATGATGATAGTAATGGCCAAGTGTCTAATTTATTTCTTACTTTAATCGTTTCTTAGATATTTGTGGGTTGACAACAACCTTTATGGATACCTCAGGTGAGATTCCATTATTTGGAGTGTAAAATGATGGTGTCAATTGGGCTAAACTAGATTATAATTATTGTTGGAAAACTTTGAGAACCCATGGGCAATGTTTAGGGCAAACATAAATATTTACATTGGATTCCAAAGGTTCCCAAACACACATAAAATTACATTCATGAGGTTAAAGATGACCCATAATGCTTTCTTGTGGTGGGAAAGATTTATCAATGAAAGACACAACAAGCGAGATTTCCCATCCATAATTGGGTAGAGTGTAAGAAATTTATGCACAAAAGGTTCTACCTAGCTAGGTATTAATGCATGGTAATAATTTGACAACAATATATCAAGTGATGAATTCACGGTAAGAATTTGACAACAATATTTCAAGCAAATACTTGGGCAAAAGGTAAATAACTACAATGTTGGGTCTACAACTTTGCTATGTAGATGCATCTCTTGGAAAATGAATAATATGTCTTGAAAAAAATCACAAGAGTATACAGTGATGTCCAAAAAGAGATGGTCGTATTCGATCTACATCAAAATCATGTACATTGAAGAAAAGGGTAAACATGTGTTTATGCATCCCTCTAGGATGTAGCACTCTAGCCAATAATATAAGAACTCTTTAAATAAATTGTAGAAGGAAACAATGGAGCTTGTCGACTAGAGGAAGCAATGAACCACATTCATTGTCCCCAAGTCCAAGAAATCATTAGTACATCAACCTCACAAGGTGTGCAAACAATTCTAAGTACTAGTACGCATGTGTATGGAGGAGACATGTTAAGAACTACATCTTCAATTGCCTTGCATAAAGAAGAAGAAGAGAAAACTTATATTGATCAAAATAGAACAAGTGTGTGGGACATAGTTAGGGGGATCAACAACCAAAGTAGACAATCGAATTACATTAATGGAAAACCATAAATCAATGTGGAACAAAGAGATCAATTGTTACATAAAAATACAAGTCAAGAAGGATATTGTAACTCCCATTATTAATTTTAGAAGCTAGAAGTATCTTATCTTGCAATTGTTGGTGAAGAGAGTGTTGTATCCTTCTTCACCATATCCACTAGGATGGTTGGATAAATATGTTGAGTTTCCATGAAAAAACAATGCATATTTAAGTTTGTAATCTCACCCAGATTCATTGATAAGATAAAATGTTATGTGGTTCCCTTGGACACTTGCAAGGTTATAACCTATGAAACCCCTCTATGTGAAACATGGCACGATTTTCTTTAGGTGTGATAAAAAATACCATTCTAAGTATGGAATTCATTGTTATAATAATAGGTGTGCTTGTTTCACCATAGACAATATCTCAATATTGTCACCCAACCATAGGCACAAATGCCACCCCGAGCACCTTAACCTTGACATAGAGAATAATTATGGAAGCAAAACCTAGAACCAATAGCCAATCAAGGTAGTGTACCTCTCTCCAGATCTAGTGTACCAGTTAGAAAGTTCAAACCATAACCAAAAATAAATTCCAATCCAAAACTGAAATGCCAGTTGTAGCAAATGCAGCTGCAACTCCTCTCTAGACTTGCGCACCACTGCTCTTATGCAGTTGTGAGAGTGAGGGTGAAAAATGAGCTCTAGCACCCTCTTATTTATAGTCCTCTAAGTGAACTAACTGGGCTGAATTCTAATTTTGAAAAACAATAACTCAATAATAAATATTCTCTTGATTCAACTTATCTCCTAGGGTTATTATCCAATGTTTTAGGGTTTCTCTTGCTTCTCAAAATATTCTAGTCTCGTCAGGGTTACATGTAGGGATTAATACCTCCTGCAACTACCATAATATCCACACTCCCCCTAGATAGGGAGGTATTAAAGGCAATGGTCTTGAGAAAAAACATACTATTCAACCGGTAGCATCATCATAGCCACACAGGCTATCTCATGGTCAAATCATGAGCACCATCATCACTATCATTATAATCTGATAGCATCAACTACATCATCTCTTGAATCCATACTCCATCTGAGTAATTAGGCATGATTTTGAATATGTCACTCACTCCATATAGTGATACAAGAACCATTCTTCTAGTCTGTACATATGTCCTAGAAGAATAAGTGTCCCAACATATGTTGGAAGCCACTCCATGGGCTA
Organism: Picea sitchensis; assembly: GCA_010110895.2. Lineage (NCBI taxonomy): Eukaryota > Viridiplantae > Streptophyta > Pinopsida > Pinales > Pinaceae > Picea > Picea sitchensis. The sequence continues at coordinate 99,925 of SNQJ01S0034195.1, read as the reverse complement.
CAAGGACTATTCTTCTAATATAGACATATGTCCTAGAAGAATGATTGTCTTGGACCATTTTCCACAAGGAGAATGTATTTCCACCATCATACTGATTATCCATGTAGCTGGCAATTATCTCCAACACTAGTGGTAGTCTCCATGGAAATCAAAACAATTTCATTCAATAGAACACAATTGTGCATATCCATAGTAGTATGCAACTACTATCCAGTGGTACACAACCACACCTAGTAGAACATGGCTACTAACCAATGACACGTAGTCACAACTAGTGGAACGCATCCACCACAGTAGCATACAACTATTGTCTAGACTCATACAGTCTCCACAACAATCATATCATCTTATATCAACCTGCATAACAATATCATGATACAAATTGAGTCATCTAGGCCATTCTTCCACTCACATCTATGAGATATGGAAAAGAATCTACCATCAGAAAGTAAAACATCATCCATGGGGTATCTAGACTATTCTTCCCAAGCATAGAAGAATAATTGTCCCTATATTTTGAGCCTAGACCATTCCCCTAACTGGGCCATTCCTCCAACACTAATCATAGTGGAACCTGGAGAGAATGAGTCTTCCCTAGGGAATGCATGTCCCTGATTGTTGAACCTAGACCATTGACATAACTGGGCCATTCCTCCGGCAATAATCACAGTGCAACCTGGAGAGAATGAGTATTCCCTAGGGAATGATTGTTTGGGCCATTTCCTAATGGAAATGACTATCCCGCACCAACCTCCAAAATATACCATTCTTTGAAACTGCTCACAACTGTGAACTTCGAAAGAATGACTGCCCAACGAGGTAGACCATTCTACTTGAACACTACTCAGAGTGACTGCCAAGAAGAATGATTGTCCTAGAGCATTACCCCACACTAGCCACAAGGGGAATCATTATATATGGTACATCAACAATCTATCAGACCATTTTCATTATGAAAATGACTATCTGATCTGGAGCATTTTCCAAACTGGAAAATGCCTATCTGTCAGAAATATTGAACCACTTTCTGAACTATAAAGGAACTGCCCATCCTGGACCATTTTCCGAAATGGAAAATGACTATCCATAAACCAATAACATATCAATTATCCCTCCCAACATGGGAGTAATCACTTCCTTTTCCAATAAGGAAATCGTCTCCACGAGAGCCAAATTGTCTCTTAAGTTTGCAAACTTTTCATCTTGGACAGAGGCTTTACCAAAATATCTACTATCTTCTCATCTGTGGAGATATATTGGAGAACCACTTCTCTCTTCTGGACTTTATCACGAAGAATATAATTCTTTATCTCAATGTACTTTGGCCTATCATGGAACACTGATTTCTCTGAAAGCTTCACATGGCTCTAATCATTACAATATATCATGGTCGAATTCAACACCTGATCAAACAGTCCAAAAACCAACTTACAGAGCCGCATTGCTTATGTACAAGCATCACAAGATGAAATATACTTTTCTTATCTAGTGTTGAGTGCAACAAACTTTTGTTTCCTGCTAACTCATGACATCGTGACAAAGATCAAACTGAAACATATCCAAGTAGCACTTCTTCTGTCATCTGCACTCCCTATCCAATCTGAATCAATAAATCCATGCAATTGTATATCATAACTCAAACGTTCCACAAGGCAAATATTTGGCTGGGTATTTTCCAAATACATTAACGAGCCAATCAATTTTCGATATAGATATGGTTCTATTGCATTATAGTCTCTCAACTTATTCATATATGTCATCATGGTAGTTTGTCATGGATTAGCAAGCCATCATCCCGGACTTCTGAGTAACCATTCTAATACACTTTCTTTGTCATAGGAAGTTTTCACCACGCTTCTATTGTATATGAGATACTTTGCATCAAGTTGCTTGAATCCATACAAGGTCTTCTTCTATCTTCAAACATGGGTTTCTTTTTGGTATACTCCTCTTTCTCAATTTGATTTATTGGGAAGAACAATCTTTTACATGGATACTGCAAGAGGTATATCTGGTTTACTGGAATAATATGTTGTCATAGTCTTCTCCCTCCTTCTGGAAGAACCTCTAGTTATGAATCTCGCAATGCTTCCATTCATAAGTCTTTTTCAAATTTTCTTACATATATTGTTCTTCATCACAACTTACATTTCTCCTACTTGATTGCTTCTAGTGGGTTCAAACCAAGCTGGTAGTCTTATGATTCTCGGTGTAATAACTTGTTCAATTGGTTGTTCTTATTTTTCTTTTTTTCTTGGAATCTTCATGTTCTTCCTCATATTAAATGTTGGAGTCCATGTAATCTTCTATAGATTCTATGCCCTTCCTTTCTGAAGGTTCCAACTTCTTCTTTTCATCATAGGAGCATAAATGTAGATGGACAACAAAGGATATTCAAAGCTTCTTGAAGAAGAATTCTTATGATCACGTGTTGTTTATCATGGATGCTACTTTAAATGGGAACATGGATAGATACTTCATAATATTCACAGATTCTTTAATGGATCATATCATTTTGGATTAGCTCCCTCCTAATCTTGGATTCATGCTCTTCTTTTGGAATTCTACAATCATCTCCCTCCATCTAAGAGAATCCATGCTTTTGTTTGCATCCTTATTGATTTCTCCAAAGTGTCACAAGTCTTATTCTAGTTTCCTCTTGATTACTGACTTCTTTCTAGTCTGAATCTTTCTGGGTCTCTTCAAGTTTGATTTTGATTTCGACCTATCTTGACTAGAAGAAGAAGTCTTCTTCATCCTGCTTAACTTTCTTTGAGGTTTCCTTTTCTTCGACAACTGTTGCTTCGTCTTTTTCCTTCCTTAAGTCAAACTTCCTCTTATTCATGAAATTCTTGAATTTTTGCTATGAAGGCTTGATCATCATATTTCTTTTGGGATTTCATTTTTTGATAATCCTTGATTCTTCTTGTGCGCAACAAGTCCAAAGTTCTTCAAATGTGAGATACTCCTTTCATGCATTCATGATTATGGAAAATGCATCCCATGTCTTGGGAAGATTGTTGAGTACTATATTTACTAGTTCCTTGAAATGATTTCTTCAATAGCTTGTAATTGATATATTAACTGGGAGATTCTCAAAAAGTATGGTGTTATGCTATCATCATCATTCTTTTTCATGTCACAGAGCTCATTCTTCAAACTCGCTACATGTCTAATATTTTTGACTAAGAAGAGGTTAGTTAGGGCATCATACATATTCTTTTATGAGTCAAGATGAGAAATGTAGGGTATCAAGTGGTATTTTATAGAGTCCACTATGATACTCATAGCATCGATGTCATTTTCCTTGAACTTATTCATAACTGCAACATTATGAGGCTCCTTCTATTTTCTCGCTTCAAACTATGGTTCCATGATCTTGCTTTTTCAGGATATCCAACACTTTATTCTTGGCAAGGATGAGGTCAATCCTTGTCTTCCATGCTTTGAAGTTAGAATCCCCTTATAACTTGTTTTATAACTTCATAGAGTAAGTCATTATTGCTTTGACTTGGTCAACCTTTGACTTTGACTTGATCAACCTTTGATTTTGACCAAAAACTCAAATTTAATGTCTTGGCTTGCTGAGAGTACTAGGAGGTGCACTAGGCTATCAATAAATTAGTTCAATCTATTCACTTAAGGTTCCTTAACAATAGGGTTAGGGTTTCGCCACTGCAGAAAAACTTTGACTGCAACTGCAAATGTAACTGAGAAAATCCTGTCAATCTATCTTCTAGCGGTTAGACTGTCCGAAGATAGTGTGGGCCCATAACCTGTTAGAATAATAGGTGTTTTCATTTCACCATATACAATATCTCAATATTTTCACCCAACCATAGGCACAAATGCCACCCCCGAGCACCTTAACTTTGACAGAGAGAATAATTATGGAAGAAAACCCTAGAACTAATAGCTAATCAAGGTAGCATACCTCTTTCCAGAGCTAGCATACCAGGAAGAAAGTCCAAACCATAACCAAAGAGAAATTCCAAGCCAAAATTGAAATGCCATTTGCAGCAGCTACAGCTGCATCTTCTCTCCAAACTTGTGCACCACTGGTCTTATGCAATTGTGAGAGTGAGGGTGAAAAATGAGCTCTAGTGCCCTCTTATTTATAGTCCTCCAAGTGACCTAACTAGGCTGACTTCTACTTCTGGAGGCTAATAACTCAATAATAAATATTCTCTTGAGTTGAATTATCTCCTAGGGTTATTATCCAACGTTTTAGGGTTTCTTTTGCTTTCCATAATATTCTAGTCTCGTCGGGGTAACATGTAGATGTTAATTCCTCCTGCAGCTACCATAATATCAACAGTCATTACCTACACAAAGTATGTCAAGGTAAAGACAACCCCTCATTCATCTTTGTGAATCAAACTAAGCAATTGATCAATGCTAGTAAAATTTTGTTGAGTATATCAACCCCACAAGGTGTACACACATTTTTAACTACTATGAAGAATAGGTATACGGATGAGACATGTTAAGAACTACATCTTGAATTACCTTGCATAAACAAGAAGTGGAGAAAACTTTTATTGATCAAAATAGAACAAGTGTGTGGGACATAGTTATGGGGATCAACAATTGGAGTAGATGACCGAATTACATTAATGGAAAAACTATAAATCAATGTGGAATGAAGAGATCAATTGTTTCAAGTCAAAATACAAGTCAAGAAGGAGATTGTAACTCTGACTATTAATTTTAGAATCTATAACTATCTTACTTTGAAATTGTTGATGAAGTGAGTGGTTGATCCTTCTTCACCATATCCACTGGTATGGTTGGATAAAGATGATGATTTGCAATGACAAAATAATGCATGTTTAAGTTTTCCATATCACCTAAATTCATTGATAAGATTGAATGTTATGTGGTGCCCCTAGACCCTTGCAAGGAAAACAATGCATGTTTAAGTTTGACATATCACCTAAATTAATTGATAAGATTAAATTTTATGTGTTTCTCTTTGTAACATCCCCACTATAATCCCCAGTTTAACTAATGTATAATGTAGATATGAATGTGGCCATGTCCAAGTGACATAATATGTGAATTGTATTTTCTAAATTTTAATAAATAAAATGTGATGCCAATTACTAGGGGATATGGACAAAGAAGGGGGTTGAGTTTTCCACAAGAGAAGTGAGTGTCTAAGAGGGGTCCAAGGGGGGGAATTATTTATGGGTATTAATTCAACCCACTTTCTTGAATTTTATTATCATTGGAGACAACCTTCTATTTTATGTTTGAGTGTTTGAGAGTTAAATCATTAAACTCATGTGAGAGGGTAGGTGTGAGAGTCACATCCCATAGTTATTGGAAGCATGGGGCTTAGTACAATCAATTTAGGAAAGAGTGTGAATCAAATTTACTTGGGAAAAGAGATGAAATTCGTATGGGAAGTTACAAACAGTATTGCATTCATGTTTTTGGAAGAACAACAAGCATAGATCAAAGAGGAAGATAACTGGAACTAGAGCAAGAAGGATGGGTGAATTCTAGAGCATGTTGGAGCATTTTTGGAGTTGAATACTGAAGATCCAGGTTGTCGGGCCTGAAGAGTGAACTCCTGGGTGAGTTGCACTATAACAACAAGTGATTTTTGTTGTATTTATTGGTAGTTTTCCTAGAAATGAGTTTCCTTGAGTTCCTAGTAGTGAGATTCTCAGTTATATGTGCCAGAGAAACCTTGATAAACGAATGGGATGCCCGATGTACTAAGAACAGGGAATGGGTGCATTCCTTGGGTTGGGCAGGTTAAGAGGAAGAGAGCTGGAGGAAATTCAGGATAGTTGTAGGAGAATGATAGTAGGTTGTGGGATATTGAGTTGTGAGTGGACTATGAGAGACACCCTTCTTTTGTGGATTCCTAGCCCCAAATTGGTGGTGATTTGCTATTGATATTTGAAACAACAAGTCTATGGTTGGGTGGAAGTTCCTTTCCAACCAGCTGGTTTCACAACTATTTAAAAAAAAATAAGTTTTTACTTGTTTTCTAAGTTGAATTATGAGTTAGTTGTTGTACATTTTTACTCTATGAATGGGAATGATTTATATGTTGTTGTAGATGTTTTATTAGCTTCATTCATGTTCTTTTCAACACGTTGTAGATGAAACAGTTATGGGTATTTATAAATGGTTATATCTGTGTATAATTTGTAGCTGGTAAGCTACATGAAATTAGTTAGAATTTTTTTCGAAATTATATGTATTTCCGCGTAGTATTGTTCCTTGGTTACGTTGGGGAACGTTACAGATTGGTATCAAAACTCAAGTTTCAATACCGAGCTTGTATGGGCCAAGATCCAATGTGAAATTGGTATTATTTTTATGTTGCAGAGTTTCGTTGTGATGGATTTGGGGAAAATTGTAGAACCGAAGTGAAATCCCCAAATTATGAACAGATTTCGAGTTAAGTGGCTTCCGAACAGTCGATGAGGGGATCAATGGCATCAATTTGCAGGTTGCAAAGATAATTGTGTCCTGGGAGGTTGATTTTCATATTTCCATGGCGACCGTGAAGTTTAAGTGAAGTGATGGCCCATATGAATTTGACTAAAAGGACCAATGGTCGAGATTCAACCGTAGAAGTCTGAAGAGGGGTTCCGGACATTATATCAGAATTCAGGTTTTGAACAAATCATGTAGCAGGTAAAAAGGTCATCCTGACAAAACAATTTGAATATACAATCTTGAATGAACGAGGATCGTTCATCGCACTAAGGGTCAATCCTAGTCGTTTATTGAAAATCAAGTTTTTCAGAAAAAAAAATCCAGGAGCGGGGCATAATTTTAAACTCTGGAGGGAGAACCCTAATGGAAAAATCCTAAAAAAATGAGAGTCCTCGGATCAATTCAAAGTCTTTCTCAGTCGTTGGATCCACGGGAAGTGTTTCAGGAGAATCTATATGGGAAGCCTAGGGGGTAAATTTGCACTCCGATGAAGTCAGTGCGACCGAGTTAAAGGTCAAGCAATGGAATATTTTTGAGAAGATATGGACCATCATATGTGAGTGATATCAGTCATTAGATCTTTCAGAAGGGGTACTTTCAGAAGGTTCATTCGGAAGGTCTAGTTGCGGTTTTGAGTTTACGATGAATATTGTTCAACCGAAATAATGGGTGCACGACTTGGGAACCTGAGATGATCGTCGATGTTGGTCGGCATGATTGTTGAACATTCGATTTGTTGGAGAATCATGTTGTCTCGAGGGGGGGGGGTTCAAGGGAAAAAGAGTGTCGCACCAACATGCCATGTCAGAGGACATGTTAGCAAGGGTTGATGAATCAAAGAGTGCAATGTAGTAGTGAGATACAAGTGGGATCCATTGTGGTTTTCAGAAGGATTTGTGGGGGAAATAAGTTTTCCCTTCTAATGGATTTTTTTTAAAAGAGAAATGACCATCGATCATGGTCAATCTAAGTCGTTGGATCATGCGGAAAGGAATGTTTTCAAGAGGTCTTCAGAAGGATGGTTTTCCAAAGGTTTTCAAAAGGATGGTTTTTGAATGACTTTGAAAGGGGAAGTTCCAATTGGAAACATATGAAAGGGGGTGATCCATATAGGCTATCAAACTTCAGAGTTCAAGAAGATTAGTATGCATGGAAATTTTTCCATCATGATGGATGGATTTTCGAAGAGATTTTTTCGATGGCTGGAGCCCGATAAGTTTCAGACCGTGGATTTTGGAAGGATCTATGAGTGTGAGGAAGGTTATACTTTTCGATGGAAAGGACCCAAGAAGAAGGTGATTCGGATAGGTGTGGGTTCAAATTAACGAATTGTACAGTGGAAAAAAATCAATGATTTTATGTGAAAAATTCTAGTTTTTGAAGGTCATCAACTTGCAGAGTGATTTTGAGGGCGTAAATGACATTTTTAAACATTCAAAGGCAAGAGAATAGAGTGTACCAATGTATACCTTGTCTCTGTAGCTTAAATAAAATAACTTGGATAGATATTTTCAACAAGTTATCCAAGACGCAGAACAAAGCTCATATGAGGAAGTTACAATTGAAACAGGTAAGGGTATAATTTTGGCACTAGTCTACTTCCAAATGACATAACTCCTTGCTGAAAAGTCCATTTCGAGCACGGGAGAAGTCTATGGAAACATTATGAAAAATATAAATTAGCAATGGAGCCATATTTGGAATCTAGGTACATAAAATGTGCAGGAAGAAAAAAAAAATACATGTAGCATACATAAATAAAAGGGGAAAATACTCAAAACTTTCACACACCATATTTTTTTAGCTCGAAGCTCGGATTTGGGAAAATGAATGGTCATTGGAAAGGTATTGAAAAGGATAAGACATATATCAACCCAAAAAATTAATTTGAGTAGTAAATTTTGAATTTAAGTCAAAATAATATGATTGGCTCCATTAAAAGAGTAGAAAAATATGCATTATTTTTCCAAGGCTATGTATATATGTATTTTTTGTCTAATGGAAATTTATTTGCATGAAGAATTTCTTGTATAATTAGAGGTACGGGAAGAAATTTTGGTTCATATGTGAGCACTACAGTCATGGAGGAGGACCAAGGGTCCTACCGTCATGAAGAGGAATTTAGAGGACTACATGCCATCTTGGGAAATGTTGAGACAGATTCTAATGGAAGAAGAGACAAAAAGGAGCTTGTAACTATGAGAATATTGTAGAGAGAAGTGCAGAGATATAGGGAAGATAATGAGAAGATAATGAAGTCTCAGGAAGAGATATTCATAGTCTGAATATGTTCCAAAGGTAAGCCAATAAAGACTCTAGCACAGAGCAAACAACTAGTGCCAGAAAAGTGACAACATTGAGATCCCATGGCAGAAGGGATGATCATGGGAATGAAAAGCATCCAAGGAGTATGAGAAGGCACCATCATTCCCCAGAGAAATCCACTAGGAGAGCTCATGAAATTTCAGGGTCAGGAAAAAACCTAAGTGTGTCTCATGTCCGAAGGCATAAGAGAAAGCTTAAGTCAAACATCTTGCAAGGCAACCTGACGAAAATCAAGCCACCAAATTTCAATGGTGAGCATAGGAAAGGGTAAGAAGTTGAGGAATGGCTATTGGAAATGAAGAAATATTTTCAGTTGTATGATTACCCCTCAAGGGTAGAAGAAATAATTGCAACCTACCACTTGCAAGGAAAAGCAACCATGTGGTGGGATCAGCTTAAGCAAGCCAGACACCTTGATGAGAAGAACATTTCATGGAGGAATTCAAAGGATATTTCTAAGATAAATATTTGTCTAAGCATTACTATGAAAGGAAGATGGATTTCTTTAAACTCAAGTTGGGAAGCATTATGATGGATGAATATGGAAAGAGATTCTTTGAATTGTTGAAGTACGTGGACTTCATAAAGGATGAGAAGGTCAAAATCCAAAAGTTTCTAGGTGGGTTACCCTCCTTCTATAGTTACAATATACAATATGATAACCCTAGAAATTTGGAGAAGACTATAAGGAGAGAAAAACACCTTTAAGAGCAGAGCAGAGGGAGACCAATTTTCCAAAAATCTTGGAATGACAAGATGAACGGAAAAAGAGATCAAAGACATAAAGGTTTTAAATCGCCATTTTTCAAGAACAAATCACAAGAAAATAAACAAGGACATTTAACCCAAAATGAGCACAAGACAATAGATTCATTTGGGAAAAGGCCAAGGAAACAACCTATACAATGTTTGGGATGTGAGGGAAATCACTTATATAAGTACTTCCCTCACAAAGGAGAAAGAGCGAGGATTGTCCACAACATTCAGTAGGATTAAAAAATTGAAGACATGGGAGGAAGCAAGCCAAGAATTTATGCAGCATTAGATAACAAGAAAGCAGAGTATCAATCCCCCATGATTGACGTGGAAGGTAAGATTGATAACCAACCCATAGAAATTTTAATTGATTTTGGAGCTAACCATAATTACATAAACTCTAACATTGTTGAAATATTTCACTTATAAAGAAGTAAGCATAAGAAATATTGGTTAGTTCAGTTAGCCACAGGGGCTAAAATAAAGATCAATGAGTTGGTTAAATATTGTTCAATAGACATTAATGGAATCAACATAAAATTATATGTGCACTTAGTACCATTGGATTTATATGATTGTCTAAGTGGCATGAATTGGTTGGAAAAACACAATGTTGTCCTAGACTATTACAACAAGACAATCACTTGTCTTAATGAGGAAGGGTGGCAAGGCAAGGTTCAAGGCATTCTAAGAGCTGTAGTTGTCAAAAAGATTTTAGTTATGCAGTTGAAAAAGAGTTTCAGGAAGGGATGCCATATTTTTGCAGCCCATATGGAAGAGGTAGCTAGAGATAAAGTGGAAAGCATTGAAGACGACCTGGTCTTAAAATATTTTGAAGATGTTTTTGGGGAAATTTCCACCAAAGAGAGACATTGATTTCTCTAATGATTTGGTGCTAGAAGTTTCCCCGGTGTCCAAAACACCTTATAGAATGGGCACACCCAAATTGAAGGAGTTATGGATGCAGCTTGAAGAAATTTTGAAGAAGGGGTATATACGCCTAAGTGTGTCACCTTGGGGAGCCCTAATTCTTTTTGTGAAGAAAAAAGATGGAACCTTAAGAATGTGTATTGATTTTAGACTATTGAATAGGATCACCATAAAGAACAAATATCCCTTGCCAAGGATTGATGATCTATTTGATCAATTGAAAGTTGCAAGAATATTTTCCAAGATCAAATTGAGATCATGATATCATCAAGTGAGGATAAAGGAAGAAAATTTCAGCAAGACAATGTTCAGAACAAGATATGAGAATTATGAATTCATGGCAATGCCATTTGGACTATCAAATGCACCAATAATTTTCATGTGCTTGATGAATGGAGTGTTCAGGGATTACCTAGACAGGTTTGCAATTGTTTTCTTAGATGATATTCAAATCTACTCAAACATGGAGGAAGAGGATGAGAAACAATTAAGAATGGTGCTGCAAATTTTAAAAGAGCATAAATTGTATTCCAAGCTAAGTAAGTGCATCATTTATCAAAAGAAGATTCACTACTTGGGGCATATTATTTCAGTAGATGGGATAACAGTTGATCCTGAGAAGATAGAGGCCATTAGAGGATGTCCAATGCCATGAAATGTTACAAAGGTCAAATCATTCATGGGTCTTCCGGTATTACTGAAGATTCATAAAATGATTCTCAAATATTGCAAGCCCAATCACTTCATTGCAAAAGAAGGGAGTGAAATTTGAATGGACTCCCAAATGTGAAGAAATTTTTTAACAACTGAAAGATATTTTGACAAGTGCGCCAATCTTAAAAATTGTGAATCCAGACGAAGATTTTGCAGTGTGCACGAATGCGTGCAAGGAAGGATTTAGTGGAGTCCTTACTCAAAAATATTATGTGGTATTCTATGAGTCTAGAAAATTAAAAGAGCACAAGAGGAATTATGGCACCCATGATCTAGAATTAACAACCATTATTCAAGCATTAAAATGTGAAGACATTACCTCATGGGAAGTATATTTGAGCTAAAAGAGACTACTGTGGTCTAAAACATTTATTTGGACAACCCACATTAAATTTTAGGAAAACTAAATGGCTGAAATTTTTGAGTGAATATGACTTTGAGATTAGACATATCAAAGGCAAGGAGAATCAAGTGGCCAATGCACTCAGAAGAATAGCACATGAAATGTATGTTATAGCCATCATCGTGTACAGTTTAGATTTAAAAGATAAAGTTATTGAAGTTGAAAATATAGATCAATGATATTTACAAATAAAAGAAACATTACAACAAGGTAATTTTCAGAAAAAATTTAATTATGAGTTGAAAGATGATGGAATGCTCACGTATAGAGGAAAAATATGTGTCGAATTCTGGGGAAAAATACAGTGTTGAGGGAAATGCACAATGTGTCATATGCTAGGCACCCTGGATATCGAAACTCCATTACAGTTGTAAGAAGCTAAAACTTTTGGTCGGGAATGAAGAAAGAAGTGGTTGATTACATGACCAAGTGTCTAGAATATCAAAAGTTGAAAGCAGAGCATAGACATCCAGTAGGGCTACTGCATCCATCGCCCATTCCTGAGTGGAAATGAGAAGTTACAATTGTTTTCATTACAAACCTTCCCAGAATAGTGAAGCGGTATGATTCCATCATGGTGGTGGAGGATAAGTTGACTAAGGATGCACATTTTATCCTAGTGAAAACTACACATAAGGAAACAAATATTGTAGAAATTTACATGAAGTTGCTAGGCTACATGGATTTCCCAAGGTAATTGTTTGAGATAGAGATCCAAAATTCACATTAAATCATCCATAGTCAGATGGGAAAATAGAGAGGACCAACAAAATCATTGAATACATGCTATGAATGTATGTGATGGACTAACCATCAAAGTGGGAAGACTACATACACTTAGTATAGTTTGCTTACAATAATGATATCAAGCCTCATTAAAAATGAGCTCATCTTATGCATTATATGGAAGGAAGTGTAACACACCAGTGAATTAGAACAACCCAATAGACAGAGTTGTCATTATGCCAGATTTGTTGAAGGAAATGGAAGAGCAAATGGCAAAGATCAAGCAGAATTTAAAGGTTGCCTAGGACAAACAGAAATGATTTGCAAACAAGAATAGAGTTTTCAGGGATTTTAAAGTGGGCAAACATGTTTTTCTAAAAGTGAAAGAAAAAAAGATTTTCGCTAAGATAGGGTTGTTGCACAAAGTTGGAAGCAAGATATTATGGGTTTTTTCAAATATTAGAGAAGATAGGGCTAGTTGCATATATGCTAGCATTGTTTTCATCCATGAGAGTGAACAATGTATTTTGCGTGTCATTGTTAAAGAAATATGTGTTTGAATCTACCTACATAATTGATTGGACTGTGATCCAGGTGGAAAACGAAGGGGATTTTTGGGTAGAACCAGTATGCATCATGGACCAGAAAGTCAAAGTGCTCAAGAACAAAGCCACGGGGATGGTAAAGGTTCAATGGACCTGCTATGGTCTTGAAGATGCAACATGGGAGCATGAAGAAACTACGCAAGAGGAATAACCGTAATTTTTTGTCAATTTTGAAGAAAACATAAGATAAAAATTAAAGACTCCATTTTTGGGCAGCTAGAGTTTCGTAACCACATCTCATAAAATCTAGGCACCTGCAATGACAACCCTGATTAAATGATGGTGCAACCCGATCGACTAGGAGCAGGTGGAGGAGGCTCATTCCTTGGGTTGGCAAGTTGAGAGGAAACAAAATATTTTGGTTGGGACTATTATTGGAAGGTTAAATTGTAGATTTTGTTTTCTTTTCTAAAGTATTGTGATGTAAAATGTGTACATGTTTTTCGGCATGGTGTTGTGCACAGACAATGGTGCACAATTGTAGGGGAGGGGGGATGTAACATCCCCACTATAATCCCTATTTTAATTTATGTATAATGTAGATATGAATATGGCCATGGCCAAGCAACATAATATTTGAATTGTATTTTCTGAACTTTAATAAATAAAATGTGATACTAGCTACCAGGGGATATGGACAGAGATGGGGGATGAGTTTTCCACAAGAGAAGTGATTGCTTAAGAGGGGTCCTAGTGGGGGAATTATTTATGGGTATTAATTCAACCCACTTTCTTGAATTTTATTATCATTGGGGACAACCTTCTATTTTCTATTTGAGTGTATAAGATCCAAATCATTAAACTCATGTAAGAGGGTGGGTGTGAAAGTCACATCCCATAGTTATTGGATGCATGGGGCTGAGTACAATCCATTTGTGAAATAGAGTGAGTCAAATTTTCTTGGGAAAAGAGATGAAATTTGTATGGGCAGTTACAATCAGTTTTACATTCATGTTTTTGGAAGAAGAACAAGTAGAGATCAAGAAGGAAGAGCACTAGAACTAGTGCAATATGGCTGGGAGAATTCTAGAGAACGATGGAGTGTTTTTTGAGTGTTTTGGAACTAAATACTAAATATTCAAGTTGTCATGCTTTAAGAGTGAAATCCTGGGTGAGTTGCATTATAACAACAAGTGATTGTTGATGTTTTTACATGTAGTTTTCTTGGAAGTGAGTTCCCTTGAGTTCTTGGTAGTGATATTCTCAGTTACTTATGCCAGAGAGGAGTTCTTGGTAGTGATATTCTCAGTTACTTATGCCAGAGAGACCTTGATAAATGAATGGGATGCCCGATGGACTAAGATCAGTGAAGGGGTACATTCCTTGGGTTGGGCAGGTCAAGAGGAAAAGAGATGGAGGAAATTTGAGATAGTTGTAGGAGAATACCAGTGGATTGTGGGATATTGAGTTGTGAGTGGATTGTGAGAGACACACTTTTTTTGTGGTTTCCTATCCCTAGCTCAAGGGTGACTTGTTGTTGAGATTTGGAACAACAATTCTATGGTTGGGTGGAACGTTCTTCCCAAGCAACTAGTTGCACAACCGTTTTAAAAAAGATAATTGTTTACTTATTTTCTTAGTTAAATTATGAGTTAGTGATTGTGCATTTTTACTCTATGAATGAGAATAATTTATATATTGTTGTAGATGTTTTATTATTTGAATTCATGTTCTTTCAGCATGTTGTAGCTGCATATAGTTATGAGTATTTAAAAATGGTTGTATATGTGTATAATTCGTAGTTGGTAAGCTACAAGAAATTAGTTAGTAGAATTTTCAAATTTATGTGTATTTTTGCGTCGTAATGTTCCTTGGTTAAGTCGGAGAATGTTACACCCTTGTACACTTGCAAGGTTATAGCCTATGCAACCCCTTTATGTGAAACAGGGCATGATTTCCTTGAGGTGTGCTAACAAATATCATTCTAAGTAAGGCAATCATTACCTGGCCAGAGTATGTCAAGGTAGGGACAAACGCTCCTTCATCTTTGTGAATCAAACTAAGCAATTGATCAATGCTAGTAAAAGTTATGTTAATCATGCTCATGATATAACATGCACCTACAACCCATGTTGGCTCCCTTTAGACAATGGAGTAAAAGGAACAACTAGATAATTTTCTTAAAAAATATAGAGAAATATTTCTTAGGCCAAAAGAATTGTCTTTAAAATGTTGCATGCAACTCATGTCTAAGTCAACTTTTTAAAACATCAACCTATATGGAAATTCTTTGAAATAATTCAAATAGATTAATAAGAATGTACTTCAGATCATAAATATAGGACTAATTAAACCAAGTGTTTATCCATGAGCATCACTAGTGGTGCCAGTTTTGAAGAAGGATGATACCTAGCAAATATGCATAGGTTATGAGGGATTGAACAAAATTATCGTAAACAATCAATACCTACTACGGAGGATCAATGACTTGATTGATTATCTTTGGAAGATTGGTATTCCACTAAGCCATGTATGAAGTCCAAATATAGTAAGTTTGGATAAGAGGTGAAGACACATGGAAGACTATGTTTAAGACCAAGAAATATTTGTTTTAAGTAGTTTGTGCAATGCTTCCATGATGTTCATAAGACCGATGAATGGATATTCATCGAAACCTTTGACATTGAAAATTTGGGTGTCCATTCAGACCTAGGAATAGCACTGGCAACAATTGGAGATGGTACTTGATTCTCTCCACAAGCACTGGTTGCAACCCAACATGAATAAGCATGACTTTCCTAAGCAATTATTCATGCATCTATTCTTTTTCATCAATAGAGTAGAGTGTATATCAACCCAATCAAAGTAAATCACATATAGAGTGTTAAATCCTAAAGAACCCGACAAAGTTAAGAAAGTTCATAGGACTAGCCAAATATTTGAGCATTTTTGTCAAATGCTTCTCAGAAGTGGTTGTGTCATGTAATGCATTGGAAAAGGTAGACATTGGATCAATTCGAGCAAATATTTGAATTCTTGAAGTCATAAATTCATGAAGCAACAATTTTAAGCCTATCAAACCATTGGTTGCAATTTGAGATCAAACAAAATGATTGAAGTCATGCAATGGGCACAATATCTCTACAATAGGGAAAACCAATAGCCTACCATTTAGAAAAAAAATGTGGTGCTAAACTGAACGACCTAACATACAATCTACGAAATATTATAGGTAATTAAACATTGATACGTGATCTTCCTAGGAAAGAGACAATTATCCACAAGAACCATAAGTTGCAATTTTTATAAATGCAAAGTTGCAGCAGAGCTGGCATTTCAAATGGATTTCATTCTTTCAATAGATTAATTTGGTCATCAATTATGAGAAGGGCACATAAAATTACATTGCTTATTTTTCCTTCGGACCTCATTGGAAGTACTAATGAGTCTCACTCCAGTTGCAAATGAAGAGTACAAGGTATTGTTTACAATAGATCTAGACTTCAGGGAAGTATTAGCATCCCTACAAAGACCACAAAAGTACATAGAGTGCAAATATTTCAATGAATGTTATGTTGAAGGATTGTTTCACAAGATAAACAAAATATGTATTCCAAAGGGAGAGTTAAAAATTAAGTTTATGAAAGAAGATCATAGCTCCAAGGTTGCAAGACACTTTAAAGTGAGCAAGATTATGGCCAACTGACATCAATATGTGTAATAGTTGTATATCCATACCGATGTGCAAATATTTGTCAAATATTATGTTACCCCCCAATGGGTGGAAACTTCATAAAGACCCTCACAAGGGTGACATGTTGCTAATTTCATGAGCTATCTTGCTCATTTTCTCCAAACTCGGACGATTCTTCTCATTTCTCCTTTAGATGTATGATCATGCTAGCTCAATTCTAGTATATATGATCCTTCTCCCTCACTCCTTAGATGAAAAATGCATTATCGATGGTACCTTATGGTTTCACTATGATCTATGTTGATATTCCATGCATTGGTGGTTTATTTGGATGTGATGTTATAACTCCTTGGTTAGTCATGAAATTGGTAAACACTTAAATGAAATCTAGTAACACTTCATAACATGCATGGTTTTATTATTTGTATCATTGTACCTTAGGGGACCACAGTTTTCCTTTAGAATCATTTTCATTTCTTTGGTTAATTTGTACTACTGAGAAGCTACCCAAGGTAGCTAAACACTTTCCACTTTTCCTATTTTTCTCCATTCCATCCATTAAAGTCTATCATGTTCATCTACGACTTATCAAATGTGACTAGAAAAGTCTAATAAAGAAAGCCTAAGTTAATAAACCCGAAAAAAGGCTAGAGGTAAAGAGCAATAAAGTCAAAAGTCGAATATATAAAATCTTGAGAAATGCCACCTTGCTATGAGACCAATTCCCCTAGTCCCTAGCTTGTCTATGAATATATAAAGAAAAAGGGATTTTTTCGATAAAATGAAACATACATAAAAAGACAAAAAGGGGTAGTAAGAAACAATGTTGAGGACATGTAACTCAATGCTAAATCTCCCTCTTGAAGTCTTCTATATAAAATCCTAGTTCATGAAATCTAGATGAATAAAATATCAATACCTATGCAACATATAAAATGACTTTGAGGGTCACTACATGAAGTTTTTTACTTCCCCTTTCCATAATTATTCATCAAATCACCTACCTTTTACCTAGGGACTTAGGAAGTATTCATTGTCCTAGGACTTGTCACTTGTATAAGGGTTAATGTTGTTCCCCTTTGGTAAAACTTAGGCAAATATTAAAACTAACCCTTATTGTTATGTTGTGCTAAGAGAAATCATTGAGTGTGCATCACCTAATAGCTTGCCAAGACGTTGGACCCATCACTCCACCTAATGGCTTGTCAAGAGGTTGGAACCATCACTCCAAGTGGGCACCTTGCATTGGGATTCATGTACCATGCCTCGATATCTATAACATTGAATTGGGATCCATGATGCTTCCTTGGGATCCATGTACTCAATTTTGGTCATATCTACAGACATTGGGATACATGTCACTACTTTGGGATCTATGACAGTGCATCAGGTCATGACAAGGACACTACATCATCACGCTTGTCACATGGACCACTCAAAGTTAGCCTCCTTGCTCAGTTGGATTCTTTACTCACAGACCTGCATAACTATTCCCTCTTTTGACCACACATGGGAGTTATTGAGGCATTTGAGGACTCCTGAGAATTGGTTACAAATTGTTGTGGTGGTTACAGGTTGTTATATTGATTACATGATGATGTGGCATTGACAAAAATACTTTATTTGATTAGCGCCCTGGTTGAGGATGTTAGAATATAATGGATGTGTTCATTTTACCATTGACAATATCACTATTGTCACCCAACCATAGGCCGAAGCCACCCTCCGAGCACCTTAACCTTGACAAAGAATCACTTCAGAAGCAAACCCTAGGCTAGATAGCCAAAAAAAGGGTAGTGCACCTTTCCCCAAGGATAGCGCACCAACAAGAGCTAATCAGATAGGCCAAACCCTAACCAAGAGATAGTCCAACCCAAACGTGATCTGCTAGTTGCAGCAGCTGCAATGGAAGCTCTCCTCCAAACCTGCACACAAAACTGGGAACTGCAATGTGCACAAGTGTTGCTCTACAATTTTGAGACTGCCCTACGAGAATGAAGACTGGCCTCCTGTATTTATAGTAAATTTGGCTAACTGCCTGGGCTGACTTCTCATTCTGGGTATCTGTCTGTTCAATATATATTATTTCTTCTGGTCGACTTCTTCTCTTGGAGGCTAATAACCTAATATAAGTTATCCTCTTGATCCGACATGTCTTCTAGGGTTATTAGCCAACTCATTACGGTTTCTTCTTGCTTCCCAGAATATTCTATTCTTGTCAAGTTTACACGTGGAGGTAAATACCTCCCGCAGTTACCATAATATCAACAGAGGATGCCACACATGCCTCAGTTCTTATCTGAATTAGATCTTTGAAATATATTTTGTAAATAGCATGTCCTTTTGTTTTATTTTTTTGGCTTTTTGGCAACGTGGGAGTGGAAACGAGTTATGTGATGGTTGGCCTTCCAAAGTTAGCCCATTAAAAATAGTAAAGGTTGTAATGAAGCGGGCAACGAAGGAGATGCAAGATGAATTGGAGAGAACATTGGTAGAAGTGTAAGCTCAAAGAAGACAACCTGCTCGAAGTTCGGTGGACAAAGGAGTCAAAGAGCCTGTCCACATTGAGCGAGGTATCTCTGAGCCATGATCATCTATAGTCTTGGTATTGGAAATGAGTAACAATACAAAGTTTTTGTATAAATCACTCCTTTGCAATATTCTCTTGAGCTTAATAAAAACTCCAGTAAATGTTGGGTTTCCAATGTAAATTATGTTGGTTATGGTGTGTGATTGGATACATTGCATTGTGTGAATGGTAGTCAATGGATGTTTTATTTGTTTAGTTCTAGTTATTAAGTGTAAATGCATTCATTGTTCTTGGCTTGATTACCCTGCAATGACCATTGTTTTGCATAGTGTTTCCTTCAGCTTTGTGCACTAGTATAAAAATGGTAGTTGTTCTCTAATTCACCCTCAATGTTAAATTTCTTGTTGGTGTGACCATTGGTTTACTATTCAAATTTGTTGAGCCGTTAAACAATGGAATCGATAACCATAATGAAATCTCCCCTCTATCAACTGTGGATTTACTTGAACACCGGCACCCACAGTTCGATATCAAATTGAATTAAGTCATGGAATAACTGGTTTGTGTAACAACACTGTGAATAATTAGTTTTTCAATCCAGTGGGTTCCCCTGGTCCAGTTAATGGCTTGTCTCGATCACCAGTACAAGAGGTTGTGAATAAATTATAGTGTAAAACTATCCTACAACATCCATCCACCAATTTCCTTTTTCGTTACTTGTTGCACCAAGAGTAGCAAGGTGATGTACAACCTAGTATGGGAGAGATGTTGTCACATAAAGTAACATTAAAAAATAATAACGAGAGTATGGGGGAGATGTTGTCACATAACGTAACAGTAAAAAATAATGAGTATGGGGGAAATGTTTTCATGTAACTTAACATTAAAAAATAATAAAAAATAATAACGAGAGTATGGGGGAGATGTTTTCACGTAACGTTATGTGACGACAACAAATTAAATTAAATTAAAATTAAATAACTACATACGTATAACGTAGAAACATCTAAAAAATTAAACAAGCATAGATCCATCTTAAAACGGAGCTATCAAGCACCAAGAGGGATTAAATTTCTTAAGGTGTATTTTTTTTTATCACTAATATGAAGGAATTAATACATGACATCTAATTAAATGATAAAAAAAATTACACCATAAGAAATTTGATCAGTCTCGGTGTTTGATAAATTTGAATTTAAGATGGATCTACGTTGATGATGGTATAAGATTGCCTCACATCCTCAATATTGTGTGTGTGGGTATCTACCATATCACCCCTTCAAACATATATCCATATTTTTTTTCCCGTGGACAATACAACGTGTAAATCACTATGCATCTTGAGTATTGTTTGAATGGTCATAACAAATGGCCATGTATGAGTATTAACCAATCATTGGTCATGATTGTTCAACTATAATTTGGGTGTTCACTATAGTTTGCACCTACATCCATTTCCATATCAACTCCTGATTAGAAATTAGGAAGATAAAGGATTGCAAAAGTGTTTTGCATGCACATTTGAAAAGTAAGGTATGCATGGTGTTGTCATAAAATTTAATCATGTTGTGACAAAGTATGGATACTTCCATCCATCAATACAAGAAAACAAACCAAGTTTGCAACCAAACCAGAAGCAGAGCCATCCTATTTATATGTTGATGATTAGATGCTAAGAATATTGCACTCAGAATCACACCGAGAGCAGAGAATAAATTGATTATGTAATAGTCATCCATGTTAGTGAATCAGACCAACCATAGGCCCACAATTTACTAATTAATTTCATTTGGTTCTATCCTTGGGCATCCCACGCGTGTGGGATGGCGTCATGCATGAGGAGGATATTATTTGTTGGGATGTCCACTTCCTTGCTTCTCGGAGTTTGTTGGAGGAGTGCCCTAATATTTGGGCCCTTGGTTGACCTTTGGTTCACCTGTTTCGAGGGTTGTTAACTACCTATGAGGACACACTTGATCTAGCCCCATGTTGCTCACACATGTGACTATTAATTACACTTTGGACCATTTTTGAGGCGGTGCTCATGTATTGGAGGATTATGAGGGTCACTTGTCCCCATATGATGTTATTTTTCTCATGGTTTTGACTTGGTATAATGGTTTTTACTCATGGTTTTGAGATATCACATTGTATTACACCTTGTATTGAGGAGGCTCCTTAGTTATAAAAGGAGGATGCCCCTCTCATTTTCATTTGTTGGAGATTAATAAGAAAACTTGCCTACAAATTTTGTGTGCATTTATATTCTTCTATGTGATGTTTTAGGATATTTTCAAGGGTTTAAATCATAGAATAAAAAATCGAGGAAATCACAATTTTTTCAGTCAAAGGATTTTATTTTTTTTAAATCATGATATTTTCCTTTTTGAAAAAATCCTGAATTTTTCGAAAAACACGGGATTTTTTCAAACAAAATGGTGATATGGTGGGGGGTGTTAGAATATAATGGATGTTCTCATTTTACCATTTTACAATATCGCTATTGTCACCCAAACCAGCAAGTGAAGCCACTTACTCACAGGCACACCTTAATCGGGGGGGGGGGGGGTGTTAGAATATAATGGATGTTCTCATTTTACCATTTACAATATCGTTATTGTCACCCAACCATAGGCCGAAGCCACCCTCTGAGCACCTTAATCTTGACAGAGAATCACTCTATAAGCAAACCCTAGGCTAGATAGCCAAACAAGGGGTAGTGCACCTTCCCCCAAGGATAGCGCACCAACAAGAGATGATCAGATAGTCCAAACCCTAACCAAGATATATTCCAAGCCAAACATGATCTGCTAGCTACAGCATCTGTAATGGCATCTCTCCTCCAAACTTGTGCACAAAACTAGGCACTGCAGTGCGCACAAGTGTTGCTCTACAATTCTGAGACTGTCTGCCAGAATGAGGACTGGCCTCCTATATTTAAAGTAATTCTGGCTAACTGCCTGGGCCGACTTCTCATTCTGGGCATCTGTTTTTTCAGTATATATTATTTCTTCTGGCCGACTTCTTCTCTTGGAGGCTAATAACCTAATACAAGTTCTCTTCTTGAGTCGACATGTCTTCTAGGGTTATTAGCCAACTCATTAGGGTTTCTTCTTGATTCCCAGAATATTCTATTCTCGTCAGGTTTACACGTGGAGGTAAATACCTCGTGCAGCTACCACAATATCAACACTCCCTCCTAGCTAGGGAGGTATTACAGGTAATGGTCTTGAGCACAAACATACCATTCACCCGGTAGCATAAACATAGTTGTATAGACTATCTCATGACTAGATCATGAGCACCATCATCACTATCAATGTCATCATCTGCATCATCTCTTGGAACCATACTCTATCTGAGTAATCAGACATGATTCTCACTCCACAGAGTGACACAGGAGCCATTCTTCTAATCTAGAAGAATAAATTATCTGAAACCATTTTTTGTTTAGGAAAGATCTGTTCATTGATCATCCATCTAGCTGATAATCATTTTCAACACTATTGATAGTCTTCAAGGCAATCGGAACAATATCATTCAATAGAACACAACTGTGTTTATCCATTCTAGTACACAACTACAATCCAATGGTACACTACCACACCAAGTAGCACATAGGTACTTGATCAAATATTGGAACACATCCACCACAGTAGTATACATCTACTATCTAGACACATACAGTCTTCATAACAATCATATGATATCAACATGCACAGAAACAATGTTATGATATAAATTGAATTATCTGGGTCATTCTTCTACTCACATTTGTGAGATCTCAAAGAGAATCTGCGCTCATAAAGTCAAACATCAATGATAGGCTATCTAAACTATTCTTCTCAAGCAAGGAAGAATAATTGTCCTGATTTTTTGAGCCTGGACCATTCCTCACCCTGGGCCATTCCTCTGACACTAAAAAAAGTGTAACTTGGAGAGAATGAGTCTTCCCTAAGGAATGTATGTCCCTGATTTTTGAACCTGGACCATTCCCCACCTTGGGCCATTCCTCCAACACTAAACAAAGTGAAACCTGTAGAGAATGAATCTTCCCTAAGGAATGATTGTCCAGACCATTTCCAAAGGAAATGACTGTCTTGCACCAACCTCTAAAACGGACCATTCCCCATTTTAACCACAATGAAAAATCATTGTCCAGTGAGGCAGGCCAGTCTTCTTGAGTAACCCTCAAGAAGAGAGACTGCCCTAGACCACTTCCCATGTTAACCACAATGGGAAGTCACTGTCTATGGTACATTAGCAATCTGGACCATTTTCCGAACTGGAAAATGTTTGTCCGTCAGAAATCTCAATCCACTTTCCGAACTGGAAAGAGTCTGCTCATCCTGGACCATTTTTCGAACTGAAAAATGATTTCCCATCAATCATCAGTTCTCCCTCCCAACCTAGGAGTCATCTCTTCCTTTTTCAATAAGGAAGTCGTCTCCATGAGATCCAACTTGAGTACGCAAACTCTTTCATCTTGGACAGAATCTTTACCAAAATGTCTGCTTATCTTCTCATCTGTGGAGATATGTATTGGATAACCACTTTCTCCTTTCTCAACTTCATCACGGATAATGTAATGCTTGATTTCAAATGTACTTCGGTCTGGAACACTGGTTTTCTCTGAATGCTTCATGTAGCTTTGATCAATAAAGTATATCATTGTTGGAAAACTGAAACATATCCATGTGGCACTTCTTTTGTCATCATGAGATCTGATCTTCTGAGTAATCATCTTGATACAATATCTTTGTTATAGAAGATATTTTCCACGCTTTTGCTTTGCACCAAGTTATCTTCTTCCATCTGCATACAAGGGTCTCTTTCTTGTATGCTTCAACATTTTGAGGTTGTTCTTCATACACTCTTCGTTCAATTTCTCTGGAGAACAGTCTTTGCATTCATCTGATGTAGAACTCCAACCCATGGATATTGCATATGATATAAAGACTCATGTAAAGGTATGTCTGGTTTATTGGAACAAGCAATCATCATAGTCTTCTCCCTCCATCTGGGAGAACCTCTAGTTCTGGATCTTCTAATGCTTGCATATATACATTATTCTTCATCACTACTTTCAGTTCCTTTGCTTGATTGATTTTATTGAGTTCATATCAGGTTGGTAATCTTGTGATTCTTAATACAGTGACTGGTTGTTCTGGTTTCTCTTTATTTCTTGGAATCTTCATGTTCTTCTGATGTTTTTCTTTAGCTCTTGGGTCCATGGAGTTTCTTATAGATTCCATGCCCTAAATATTTCACTTTTTCTTTCATTATAGAATCATGGATGTGGATGGACAACCAAGGATACTTTAAGGCTTCTCTTCGAAGAAGACTTCTTTTGAGGTTGAATTGAACACGTATTGTCTTTCATGGTTTCTACCATGGATATATACTTCATCATCTTCAATGGATCATAGTATTAACTCCCTCCTAATCCTTGCTTCATGTATGAGTGCATATAATCGGCTCCCTTCGTCTAATAGAGTCCACACTTTCGTCTGCATCCTTATTGTCTTCTAAAACATATAATTGGCTCCCTCTGTCTAACAGATTCCATGCTTTTGTCTTATTGTCTTTTGCAAAACGTCATAAGTCTTCCTCCAATTTCTCTTGGTTGATGACTTCTTTCTATCTTTGTTTCTTCTAAGTCTCTTCATGATTGATTATGATATCGGCTTATCTTGTAATAGCTTCCACACAATTTCATGTGTATTATCTAACTTGTATAATGATAGCAATCCTTATATTGTTGTTCTTCCATAGGTATAGATTTTCTTGGAACACATTATCTTTCAAGAGATAGATATACAAGATATGTACAGAGACGATGCAAACAAAATATGTACAAGAACTAAGAAGAGTATTGTTACCTTCAGAAGAAGAAGTCTCTTTCATCCTGCTTAGTCTTCTTTGTAGTTACCTTTTCTTCAGCAACTGATGCTTCATGTTTCTCCTTCCTTTTCTTTAGATTAGGACAATCATTCTTGTAGTGACCATATTTTCAACAGTTGAAGCATTGTATTTCTAAAATATCTTTCTCTTTATTTATCTTCCTCTTTGAACCAAACTTTCTTTTGTTCCTGAAATTATTGAATCTTGTTGTGAAGGCTTTATCATCATACTTCTTTTGGGGTTTCTCTTTTTCACTGATCCTGGATTCTTCTTGAGCAAAGCAAGTCCAAAGTTCTTCAAATGTAGGATACTCCTTCCTTGTGTTCATGCTTGCGGCAAATGCATCCCACATCTTGGGAAGACCATTGAGTACTATGTTTACCAATTCCTTCTTTGAAATGATCTCTTTAATATCTTGTAGTTGATCTCTTAACTGGGAGATCCTCACAAAGTATGATGTTATGTTGTCATTATCATTCATCTTCATGTCACGGAGCTCATTCTTCTAACTCATTATCTATCCAATGTTTCTGACTGAGAAGAGGTTTGTTAGAGCATCGTACATCTTATTTGATGAGTCAAGATGGAGGATGTAGGGTATCAAGTGGTATTTTATAGAGTCCACTATGATACTCATGGAATTGATGTCACCATCTTTGAACTTCTCCATAACTGCAATGTTTTGCGGTTCCTTCTCTTCTCCTTCTTCAAACTCTGGTTCCGCGATCTTTCCTTTCACGATATCCAGCACTTTATTCTTGGCAAGGATGAGTTCAATCCTTGTCTCCCATGCTCTGAAGTTAGAGGCTTCGTCTAACTTGTTTTCTGACTTCATAGAGTAAGTCATGGCTTCTTTGACTCGGTCAACCCTAGATCTGACCAAAAACTCAAACTTGACGTCTTGTCTTGCTGAGAGTACCAAGAGATGCGCTAGGCTAGGGCGCACTGATCTATCTAAAAATTTGGTCAATCCATTCATTTAAGTTGCCTCAACGAGAGGATTAGGGTTTCTGCAACTGCACCTGCTAGTAACCCTAGCGACAGTGTTATGGTGACTGCTCCTGCTAAAAACCCTAAACCCTAGTGGAAGTTCTTCAACGAGCTTAATATCCTTACGGCTATGTTTCCTTCCAGCGGTTAGACTGAATGAAGGAGGTGTGGGCCCATAACCTGTTAGAATATAATGGATGTGCTCGTTTTACCATTGACAATATCACTATTGTCACCCAACCATAGGCTGAAGCCACCCTCCAAGCACCTTAATCTTGACAGAGAATCACTCCAGAAGCAAACCATAGGCTACATAGCCAAACAAGGGGTAGTGCACCTTCCCCCAAGGATAGCGCACCAACAAGAGTTGATCAGATAGTCCAAACCCTAACCAAGAGATAGTCCAAGTCAAACATGATCTGCTAGCTGCAACAACTCCAATGGCAGCTCTCCTCCAAACCTACGCACAAAACAGGGCACTGCAATGCGCACAAGTGAAACTCTGCAATTCTGAGACTGCCTGCCAGAATGAGGATTGGCCTCCTGTATTTATAGTAATTCTGGCTAACTTCCTGGGATGACTTCTCATTCTGGGTATTTGTCTGTTCAGTATATATTATTTCTTCTAGCCGACTTCTTCTCTTGGAGGCTAATAACCTAATACAAGTTATCTTATTGAGTCGACATGTCTTCTAGGGTTATTAGCCAACTCATTAGGGTTTCTTCTTGCTTCCAAGAATATTTTATTCTCGTCAGGTTTACATGTGGAGGTAAATACCTCCCGCAGCTACCACAATATCAACAAGGGGGGGGGGGCACATGCCGAGGGTAAAAATTCCGATTTGAGTTTTTTGGGTGTCATTTTTCTTGGAGGTTTTGAGGAGCAGCAAGGGGAGATCTTTGTGGAGTCCATCAAGTGTATTGAGGGTGTGCAAGAGAAAGGAAACAAATTCATCTACAAATTTCATAGATTTTGTTGGTGGAGCAAGGTTCAACCTTTGGAGCTTGGAGGTTGAGGTTCCTCTCTTGGATGAGGCATATACATGGTTAGAGGAAGGGGACCAGGAGCAGCAACAATAGGAGGAGGAGGAGGAGGAGCTTCATCCATACACCATGGAGGAGGATGATCTAGTTGAAAGTGGAACACCACTTTCTACACAGACTGGAGTAGCTAGTCCTCCATCCACCATTGATGCACAACCATGAACTTTTTCCTCTAGTTAGAGGCGTAGAAAACAACCCTTGATTGTTTCCCATAAAATGGGGAGAGGGCATTGATAATTTGATATCATATAGCTAGTTGATATTTTTGGGAAATATACATTTATATATGTGATCATTGATGTCATTTTGTATGGTTTCAGACTTTCAGTAATGACTTTGATGTATCAGTTTTTATTTGGCATCCACTATATCATATATATCAGTTCTTTCTCCATATTTATGTTCCTATGTGTTTATATGATGTTGTTGTTTCTTTATATATTGAAAAAAGTTTAAAATTTTGAAAAAATAAAAAATAAAAAATAAATTATGTATTTTTTAATGTTTGTCGAGGTTTTCTTATTTTTTCACTGATTTTTCCGAGGAGATGTTTTCAAGACCCTTGCCGATTTTTTTCCGATTTCGATTTTTTCTTTTATGCTTTAAATATAAATATTTTCCAGGTTCATTGGAGGACAAAGCTACTACAAGGCCAAATACGTGCATCTTGCTCCGCTTGGAGGGGCAACTAAGGTATACAATTATTTCCTTACTCCCCTTGACCATTGAAGTTTTTGTTCCTTTGAATTGAGGTAGGACATCTAGGGGCTCTTCCCTCTTGCAATAGCCATGCTTTGATATCACCTTGATAGTACTTAGAGAGGCTCCCTAGAGGACCAATCCCCCCATCCAAATATGAAGAATCATATTAGCCCTAGAAAATGCTTAATAAGCAATCCTCTTAGGTTCCCTCAATATTGTCTCACCTTTAAACCCTAAGCTTCATCTAGACTTGTGTAGTGACCCAATATCCCTTTCTAGGCACTGGTATACTCTTCTCTTCAACCAAAAATCCCCAAAAAATGTTTTTCCTTTCCTTTCCTTTCTTTTTTTTGTTTGTCCTTTGCAATCTAGGGTTTAAGCTTGCTTCATTTTTTTTAATCTAGATGGTTGGATGTAAGTGGTTTTTATTGTTATATCTTACAAATATTTGGATCTCACAATTACTAATGGTTTATTTCAATAATTATCTTTGGTGTTAGCATGGTTAGGGTATTTATCTCACTTCATTGCTTTATCTTTGGATCTAACCCTAATACTTGAAGACACCCTTGGAATTATTTGAATTTTGTTATTTATTGTGGGTTGTCTAAGTTTATACTTGGAAACATGTGGCCTAGCTCCTATTTAAGATCATTCATCAAGGAATTGCGCTAGCGTTGAAGCATTTTAATGGTATACACACATAAACAAGGTAAATTGATGATGAAATAGGTGGAATGACTTGCTTCTTGTGGATCTAAACCTCACTTCTATTTCTAGATTGAATGCATATGGAATAATAACTTCTATGATCCCTCATCTAATAAACTTAAATACATTTTTTTTTTGCATAACATAGTGGACAAGAGTTGTGGTTTGCGTAAAGTTGAAAACCTAACAATCCATTTTAGTTCACTTATGGTCTTGAATATCCATGAATGAAAATCAATGCAACAATAAGCCCAACAACCTAATGAAGTATGTCAAACATCACACTTG
The DNA here is from genome assembly GCA_010110895.2 of Picea sitchensis. Classification (NCBI taxonomy): domain Eukaryota; kingdom Viridiplantae; phylum Streptophyta; class Pinopsida; order Pinales; family Pinaceae; genus Picea; species Picea sitchensis. Next base: position 71,201 of record SNQJ01S0034195.1, on the reverse strand, counting down.
ATTTAGAATTGCTCTATGGGTTTTATCATTGGTTTAATTGTTGAAGTTAATGGTATCTTCATATGAATGGAAACAGTGCATGATCTAAACACAGGAAGCATTCCATTGATTTTTTTTCTTTTGTTTGCATGCCACCAACACTTTGGATTTACATGTCATCTCTGTTACATGGTTGAAATTTGGTATATTTATGTGGTTTTAGAACATTGTGAATACATTGGACTAAACTAAATCTCATGGCTTTAGATGTGGTCAAATACTTGTCACATAAACAATTGCTCAAACTTGATAATAACTTGTAATATGCCTACAAATGTGCATTGAAAATTGGTGACTTTCGTGATGTTTGGCATACAAACTTAACATTTAGATATCACACTTGGAATACACAAAATCATGGTTAACATGCTCATAAAATCTCACTTTTGAAACAATTTAATTATTATCTAAATGTTGTTAAAGGTTGTTACGATCTGTTCATAGAATAGTGTTCATAAAGGCGCCTTAACACTGGTGTATCTCCTTGTTAATTTCTTAAAACCCAACAATCATAAATTTTATGCCAATAATTTCACAACTTAGAATTTAATCTACTACTGATATAAATTTGTTGAAATATTGTAACTGCAAAGAATATTCTATTTATTATTGAGTTATTATTTTATAGATCAATCCCCTTTTGTCGATTGATCATGCCAGGCTTTGTATAAGACCAAATCCCCTTTTGTGGATTGGTTAAACTCTAATTATATGTTGTTAATTAAGAAATCGCCCCCATGCCTAATTAAATTGGTTTTAGCCACTAAGTGAAGAAGTCTTCCATGCTTGAAGAAGAGACACCGCCCTAGTGCCTGCCTCCAGTATAAATAAGAGTGGAAGGCTCCTCATTAGCTCACTCACTCAAGTCACTCATCTAGTGTGAAAGTTTGAAGGAAGCTGCAGTTGTCGAAAGCAGGAAGAGAGAGACGCATTGCTCATTGTTGGATATTCTCTTGTGTTTGTTCTTTTATCTTGGCATTGTATTGGCAATCTATATTAAGGAAGTTTTTGTTGGGTTTTCTCCCCATGAGGGTTTCCCAGGATAAATGTTGTCTACCTTTTGATTGTGTATCTTTCAATGATCTTTCTTATGCTATTATTGTCTAGTAAATTGAAAAGAACTTAATATAAGCTCTAAATTTAACATGGTTTAAGAGCTTGACCGAATAGAGCACCTTTCACTGGGTTACTAAAATTGTCATTGTTGCCATACAAGAAAATTAGGGCTTTTGATGGAAGAGAATTTTCAACCTAAAAACTACCTAAGGAAGTGAGCCCTAGCCTAGAGAACTCATTTGCAGCTTTAGCGCACCTTTTCGGCCAGAGCCTCCAAAAAGTGAAACCCTAGTTTTCACTGGTAGCAGAAAACCAAGAAACCAGAACTAGTACCAGAAGTACTTCTCCATATTTGCACAGGCCCAATTTCAAGGGGTAAAATTTGGATTTTCAAAAACCAGATTGCACCAGGATACTCGCCCCAACTAAGCACACCTCTTGGTAAGTTCAGATCTAATTTTTGAGCACTTTCAATTTTTGGTCATTTTCCTAGCTCCAGGTCAAGATGTCTGCAAGCACCAAGCTTGTTGACAAGTTAGAAGGTGTGGACAACTTTCATGCCTGGAAGTATAGTATTTCACTCATTATTGAAGAGAATGACCTTTCAATATTCATCAAGGAAAATGTACTAGAACCTACAAATGCTATAGCTAAAGCAAAGTACTAGAAAGATATGGTTAGGACCAAGAGAATTATTGCAAACTCTATTAAAGGCCACTTGATCCCTCAAGTGTCTTCTAAGAATACTCCAAAATAAATGTTTGATTCCCTAACCATAATGTATTAAGGAAGAAACATTAAGTGGAAGATGAACTTGAGAACCCAACTCAAGAATACAAAGATGCATAAAGGATAAAACTTTTATGACTACTTCTCTAGGGTTTCTCAATTCAAGGAATAACTAGAAGTAATTGGAGACAACCTAGATGAATATGAACTCATAATGATGACTCTTAATGGTCTCAAAAGACCTTGGGATGCCTTCATACAAAATATTTGTGCAAGAAAGGAAAAACTCTAATTTGAGAGTCTTTGGGAAGAATGTGTTCAAGAAGAAGCAGGAGTAGCTAACCGAGAAGCAGTACTACTAAGGGATGAAGATCAAGACCTAGCTGCTCATGATAAAATAGGAAAGAGAAGGTCTCACTTCAAGAAGGAGACCCACCTACATAAGGAATCTCACCCTCCTAGGAGATTCCAAAAGTTTCAAAAAGGTCAAAGAAGAGAAAAGGATTTGTCCTCTTATCAATGTTACCATTGTGACAAGATGGGACATATTGCTAAGAATTTTCCAGCTAGAAGAGAAGAATACAAGAAGAGAAATAAAAAAATACACCATTCTCATGCAGTTGAATATGATGAGCCACCCACAAATATGATTAAAGAAAATATTGAAGACTATGTCTTATTCTCTGCCCTCTCAGGATCAGTGTCACCTAGAGAGGATACTTGGCTAATAGATAGTGGTGCTTCTAAGCACATGACAAGTCAGAGAGACATTCTCTCTAGAATTACAGAAAATAAATTTCCCTAGAAAGTTACACTTGGAGATGATACCAATACCCTATCAAAGGAGTGGGAGAGTCCACCTATAAACTTGATTCAGGGACCCCAATGAAGATGAAGGATGTACTATACGTACCAGGTTTTGTTGATGATTGCAACATCATGTGACATTCTCCAAGATATGTTTTCCTCTATGACTGAGTTGAGTCAACCTATGAGAGAGCCCAATGTTGGGTGTGCCCATGTGATGGGTGTATCGTTCTCCTCTAGACTGATTTAGGTCAATGTGGTCTCCTTCCTTTGTACTCATGTGGACTCAGTTGAGTCGGGCTTGATATGGTACTCCAGATGATTCTCCTATGGACTCAGTTGAGATAGATATCTATTGAGTATGATTTCCCTATGGTTGAGCACAGGTGGATGTGTACCTAGTGGCTGAGCACTATTGGACGCGTGGATCCCTTGCTATATTGTTTAAGTGTAAGATTTACTTGTAACCCTAATTACGATGTAAAGGGTACAAGTCGGCCCCACCATATGTGAAAGATAATTAAGGTTTATTTTAATAATTAATTATATTTCTGAGTTATTGAGGTCGGTCGTATTGTGACAATAGACACACCTATTGTTGTGTCTGGTCTAGTATAAATAGAGTGGAATTCCCCATTGAGGAAACACACACTCTCACATGTAAACGCGTAATTTCAGCAAGTGCAAGTAAGGATGAAGTGCGCCCTCTCTTGGGTGCTAGCTTCAAGGTTGTAGAAGCACCCTCTTGTGTGGATTAGGGTTTAGGGATGGGGGATCTTATCTTGAGAATATAGAAAAGGATTGTTTGGTTTTCTTCTCTTGAGGAGAAGGGTTTCCCAGGATATTTCTTGTGTTCTTTTGCATGATAATTCTTCTTGTGATATTGTTTATTACAACACTTGTGTATGGTGTAGTTGCATTTGTTTATGGTTCAAGTAAATTATAAATGAAATAAACCTCATCCTTGAGCCTAGCATAGTGAAAATTAAACAAGGTATCAGAGCATAGGACTCGAAAGAGCCATTGCACAAGATTTCAAAGCCAATCGTCCTCTCTTCTGCAGAACCGTACAACCCTCCTAGGGTTTCCAAAAAAAGGTACAACCCTCTCCTTTTTGGTTGTTTCTGCACCCTACAATGAAATGTTGGGGATAATTTTTTCATAGGAGTGTATGGCCTCCTTCAATGCACCTCCAGAGACCATCAGAGTGAAATTCCGATAATTTTGGATTTTTGTCCCTAGGGTTTCTAGGGTTCTGCAATTTTCCGTAGAAATTTCGGTTCTAGGGTTTCCACAACACATTGAAGGAGTTTTTCAGCTCACCAGTGTTCTTTTGACTTTCAAGTCTTACTGTTGCTAGTCATAAGTCCAACGAAACCTAAATTTTCTAGCCTAGCCTAGCCGTTAGGTTTCCTAGCCTAGTTGTTAAGGGTTTGTGGAAGAATCTGCAAAACATGAGGAACATAACCTTGGTGTAAGATAGGCTTGATGGATCAAGAAACTTCGGTCCCTGGAATTCAAAACTACAGATCAAACTAGAAGAGGATGACCTATTGAGTGTGATACAAAAGGATTTACCAGAGACAACTATCGATGAAGATAAAGAAAGACAACTTGCCTCCATTGTTGATTTTGATCTAGAGACACATCAGAGAGATGAAGACATCAAAGATGAAGCCTTCATATTCATATCATCACTCTCAAGTACGGTTCCTACTGATAATGATATTTGGTTCATTGACAGTGGTGCCTCCAAGCACATGACCAGATATAAAGATCATCTAATAGATCTTGTTGAGAAAGAGACCAGTCTACATGTTGTACTTGTAGACAATGCTAGATATAATGTGAAAGGGGTTGGAACTTCTACATTCCAACTAGATTCTGACATACCCCTTCAGTTGAGTGAGGTACTATATGTACCTGGGATGAAAAGGAACCTTGTCTCCATTTATGCCTAAGAGGATAAAGGCTACAAGGTTACCTTTTCTAAAGGAAAATTTATTGCATGGCACAAGAACTCACATATGGATTATGCCCGAGTAATTGTTGTTAAAGAAAATAGCTTATACAGGTTGATTGTCCAACCAGTCTAGGCCTTGTTACGTGATACTACCAACTTGAGTGAGMTATGGCATAGGAGACTTTCTCATATTCATTATAGATCCCTTCCCTCTCTAGGGAAGATGGTAACAGGCCTTCCATAGATACAGGTTCAACATAATGGTGTTTTCAGAGGTTGTTCTCTTGGCAAGAATGTCAAGGGGTCCTACTTGAGAAGTGACAACATATCCAAGGGGACCTTTGATTTGATACATTCATATGTGTGTGGACCCATGATTGTTGCCTCCTTCAACATATATGTGTACTATGATCTCTTCATTGATGATCACTATCGGAAGACATGGATTTATTTCTTGAAGACCAAGGATGGAGTCCTTGCGAGATTTCAAGAATTCAAATCTCAAGTTGAGAACCTGACCGAAAGGAGGATCAAGGTGCTAAGATCAGATAATGGAAGAGAGTAAACCTCCAGGTATTTTAGTGATTTATGTATTGAGGCAAGGATCAATAGGGAGTACATTGTTCCTTACATCTCTCAGCAAAATGGGGTTGCAGAGAGGAAGAAAAAAACCATCATTGAGGCAACCAAAGCAATGATACATGATCAAAATCTACCTATGATTCTGAGGGAAAAAGAATCCATGACAACAGTATTTCTTCAGAACAGGAATCCTCACCATATTTTGAAGAACATGACTCCCGAAGAAGCCTTCACCTGAGTGAATCCTGAGGTTGGACACTTCAGGATATTTGGGTGTCCAGTATACTTTCATGTACCCAAGGAAAAGAGGTCCAAGCTACACCCTTCAGGAAAAAAGGGTACATTTGTGGGATACAGTGAATCTTAGAAGGCATACCGGATCTACATCCCTGGTCAGAGACAGATTGAGGTGAGCATAGATGTCATTTTTGAGGAAGATATAGCCTTTCGAAGATCTAGAGAATCTCATATGGAGATTGACAGCGAGACAGTACCTTCTTCCCCTTCAGCATTTCAGAGGGAGACAACCATTGATCCATTCGATCCAGTTGATGTTCTCATAGACATTGCAGTAGGCCATAAAAGGCCTCCCTGAGCTCGACAAACTCTGCAGGAGGCATAGGGACATGCATCTCCTCGAGGCACATTTTGAGAGAGCAAGAGACCACAAAGATTTTCGAGCTATGTTTTAGCCATGAGCCACATCATTGATACTGATCCTTCTTGTCATGGAGAAGTAGTAGGTCAGCAGGTATGGAAAGATTCCATGACAGAAGAGTATCAACTCATCATGAAGAATGATGTGCGGGATATTGTTCTGAGACCAGAAGGGAAGTCTGTAGTGACTTCCAAGTGGATCTATAAGATCATGCATGCAGCTAATGGAAGTGTCGAGAAGTACAAAGCAAGATTTGTGGCCAGAGGATTCTCATAGGTGGAGGGAATTGATTATGAGGAGACATTTCTCATGTAGCCCGATATACTTCCATCTATACTATCATTGCACTAGTTACATCCATGGGCTGGAAACTACATCAGACGAATGTAAAGACAACCTTTCTCAATGGTGATATTGAGGAAGAAGCTTACATCGAGCAGCCAGATGGATTCATGATACATGAGCAGAAATATCATGTGTGCAAGTTGAAGAAATCCATGTATGGACTAAAGCAAGCACCTCGTTCTTGGTACGAGAAGATGGATGGATTCCTGATGAGTTTGGGCTTCAACAAGAGTGTTTTTTATCCAAACCTATATTATCATATTGTTGGTGACGAGTGTCTGATTTTGGTTCTGTAAAATTATGATTTATTCCTCACCGGTTTAGAAAGTCTTATTGTTGAATGCAAGCATGCATTGACTTTTGAATTCAAGATGAAGGATTTTGGTATGATGCACTACTTCTTGGGACTAGAAGTACGGCAGAGGACTAATGAGATTTTCATGAGTCAAGGAAAATATACAGTGGAGATGTTGAAGAAATTCGGTATGACAGACTGCAAATCCATGCCTACACCGATGGTGATGGATCTGATGAAACTGAACGAGGTTTCTACTGATTCAGGCAAGATTGATCATCATTTATACCGATAGTTGATTGGATCATTGACATATCTGGTTAACACCAGACCTGATATATGTTATGCAGTGAATGTACTTAGTTAGTTCATGAGTCATCTGAGACAGACTCACTAGATAGCAGTGAACCATGTATTAAGATATCTACGAGGCACAGTTGGATATGGCCTGAGATATTCCTCCAGTGTAGACATAAGATTGGATGGATATGCTAAGGCAGATTGGGCAGGGAGCGTAGTGGACCGAAAGAGAACATCTAGTTGTTGTTTTACCTTGGGGTCTGCCATGGTTTCATGGTGCAGCAGGAAACAAATCTTTGTGGCTTTGAGTACCGCAGAAGCAGAGTATATAGCGTTGAGTGTGGCTTCGCAATATCCTTACAGATTTATTTGATCATGATATGGATTTTACCATTATTCATTGTGATAACCAGAGTTGTGTGAAGCTCTGTGAGAATCATGTGTTTCACGATAAATCGAAACACATTGAGATCAAATACCATTATATCAGAGACATGGTGCAGAGGAAATAAATACACGTGAAGTACCTTCCTACACATGAGAAGATTACATATATCTTCACCAAACCTCTTTCCAAGACGAAGTTCGAGTACTTCTTTGAGAGACTTGGCCTGGTGGAGAATGCCTCCCTAGCTGAGAGGGAGTGTTGATGATTGCAGCGTCGTGTGAAATTCTCCAGGATACTTTCTCCTCTATGACTGAGTTGAGCCAACCTGTGAGAGAGCCCAATGTTGGGTGTGCCCATTTGATGGGTGTATCCTTCTCCTCTGAACTGAGTTGATTTGTGCCCCAATGTTGGGTGTTCCCATGTGATGGGTGTATCGTTATCCTCTGTGTGAGAGTTGAGTCGATGTGGTCCCCTGCCTTTGCACTCATGTGGACTCAATTGAGTCAAGATTGAGATGGTACTCTAGATGATTCTCATGTGGACTCTGTTGAGTATGGTGTCCCTGTGGTTGAGCACAGGTGGATGTGTCCCTAGTGGCTAAGCATTAGTGGACATGTGGATCCCTTGCTATATTGTCTAAGTGTAATTTTTACTTGTAACCCTAATTATGATGTAAAGGGTACAAGTTGGCCCCACCATATGTAAAAGATAATTAAGGTTTATTGTAATAACTAATTATATTTCTGAGTTATTGAGGTCAGCCCTGTTGTTCCAATAGACACACCTATTGTTGTGTCTAGTCTAGTATAAATAGAGGTGAATTCCCCATTGAGTAAACACACACTCTCACATGTAAACTTAGAATTTCAACAAGTGCAAGTAAGGTTGAAGTGTGCAGCTCTCTTGGGCACTAGTTTCAAGGATGTAGAAGCACCCTCTTGTGTGCATTAGGGTTTATGGTTGTGGGATCTTCTCTTAAGAATATAGCAAAGGATTGTTGGGTTTTCTTCCCTTGAGTAGAAGGGTTTCCTAGGATATTTCTTGTGTTCTTGTGAATGGTAATTATTCTTCTGATCTTGGTTATTGCAGCACTTGTGTATTGTGTAGTTGCATTTGTTTATGGTTCAAGTACATGCTAAATGAAATAAACCTCATGCTTGAGCCTAGAATAGAGAAAATTCAACAGGTTTGACAAAGAATTTTCTTTCTATCTCAGCTTAGATAAGAAAGGTTTCAAGGTTGCATTCATAGATGGTGAAGTCCTTATGTGGCCTAAAAGAAAAACCATAGAATATGCAATTGTTATTGGAGCAGAACAAGGTGGCATGTATAAGTTAAAAGTTCACTCAGATGCATCCTTGACTCAGTCCACTGAGATTCCATGTGAACTTTGGCATAGAAGACTAGCTCATATCAATCACAAATCCTTACCATATGTTACAAAGCAGTTACTGGTCTACCAGATCTCAAAGTTGACCATGAAGGCATGTGCAAGGGATGTGCACAAGGAAAGAACATAAATAATCCTTTCCCAAAGAGCGACAATAAAGCAGAAGGAGTCTTGGAGCTCATCCACTCAGATGTATGTGTCCCAATTCCATCAACCTATCTTAGTAGGTATGTATACTATGTGTCATTTATTGATGACTATTCTGGCAAGAGTTGGGTTTACTTCTTGAAATCAAAAGATGAAGTGTTTGGAAAATTCAAGTAATTCAAAGCCTTGATAGAGAATCTCTCTAAAAGAAAAATCAAGATACTCAAGTCAGATAATGGAGGAGAATACACCTCAAAAGAGTTTGTAAGCGTTTGCAGAGATTCTGAGATTAAGAGGGAGCTCACCACTCCCTACAATCCTCAACAAAATGGTGTAGCAGAAAGAAAGAACAGAACTATAATAGAAGAAAAGAAGAATACGATCCATGATCAATATATTCCAATGCACTTATGGGCAGAAGCAACAAAAACAACAGTATATGTACAAAACATATTATCCCATAGTGCACTTGGATTCAAAACCCTCAAAGAAATGTTCTCCGGAAAGAAGCCAGAAGTAAGACATCTCAAGATATTTGGTTGTCCAGTGTTTGTACACATTCTGAAAGAGAAGAGAACCAAGATGGACCCTTCAAGAAAGAAGGAAATTTTTTTTGGATACTGTGAGGTCTCAAAGGCCTTCAAATTTTACATACCAAGTTACCATTGTTGAATTTTTAATGATGAGATCAAGCACATGTAGTTTATTTCAATTTAGCTTGAACTTGAAGATCACAAGCAGAACAACCATGCATAAGAACACAAGAAGTTATCTTGGAAAAATCCCTCTCAATCAAGGGAAAAATCCAACAATCCTTTGCTATAGAGTCAAGAGAAGATCCCCCACACCATAAACCCTAGAGCACACACGAGGGTGCTTCTATGGCCTATAAAAATTGTGCATAAGAGGATTATGCACTTCATCCATACAAGACGCTTGAGAGAATGTTACAATGAAGTGTGAGTGAGTGATCTACAATGGGGATCTACTCTCTTATATATACAAGACCTAGCACAACAATAGGTGTGTTTATTGGCTCAATAGGGACGACTTCTATAACTCAATGATATAATTAATCTTTACACAAATATTAATTATCTTTACATGGTGGGGCCAACTTGTACCCTTTACACAATTAGAGTTACACAGTAAATCTTACTCTTAGATAATATAGCAAGGGATCCACGCATACTCTAGTCCTCAACCACTAGGGAAACGTCCACCTATGCTCAACCACAGGGGTGTCACTCTCAACAAATCAACTAAACTAAGTCTATAGGAGTACCATCTGGAGAGCCATCTCAAGTCGACTCAACTAAGTCCATAGGATTCTCACAGGAGACCATCTCAAGTCGTCTCAACTTAGTCCAGAGGAGCACGACAAGAGACCACACTTCATCTCAACTCAGTCTAGAGGAGTATGACACACCCATCACATGGGTTCTCTCACAGATCGTATCAACTCAGTCCAGAGCAGAACGACTTGGAGAATGTCTCATGAAGATGCAATCATCAACACTCCCTCTCATATAGGGAGGCATTATCCACCAGGCCAAGTCTCTCACGGAAGTACTCGAACTTCGTCCTGGCAAGGGGTTTGGTGAAGACATCTGCAACTTGCTCGTGTGTAGAAAGGTACTGCACATGTATTTCTTTCCTCTACAACATATGTCTTATGTAATGGTATTTCATCTCAATGTGTTTTGATTTATTGTTTCACACAGGATTCTCGGAGAGCTTCACACAGCTCTGGTTATCGCAATGGAAAATTGTGGAATCCATCTCATGACCAAATAAAATGCAAGGATCTTGTGAAGCCACACTGCTTCGCGAACTTCCACACATAATGCAATGTACTCTGCTTCTACGGTACTCAAAGCCACATAATTTTATTTCCTGTTGCACCAGGAAACCATGGCAGATCCCAAAGTAAAACAACAATCGGATGTGCTCTTCTGGTCCACTGTGCTCCCTACCCAATCTGCATAGGCATATCCCTGCAATCTCATGTCTACACCGGAGGCATATCTCAAGCCATAACTAATTGTGCCTCGTAGATATCTCAACACATGCTTCATTGTTCTCCAATGTGTATGTCTCGGTTGACTCATAAACTGAACGAGTACACTCACTGCATAGCATATATCAGGTGTGGTGTTAACCAGATACAAAAATGATCCAATCATTTGTTTGTAAATATGTGGATCAATCTCTCCTGAATCAGAAGAAACCTCATTCATCTTCTTCAAATTCATCACCATCGTTGTAGGCATGGATTTGTAGTCTATCATCCCGAATTTCTTCAATATCTCCACTATGTATTTTCCTTGACCCAGGAAAATTTCATCAGTCCTTTGCCACACTTCTAGTCCCAAGTAGTGCATCATACCAAGGTCCTTCATCTTGAATTCAGAAGCTAATGCACGCTTCCATTCAACAATAAGGATTTATGAACCGGAGAGGAATAAGTCATCAACATATAGGACCAAAAGAATACACTCGTCATCAACAATGTGATAGTATAGGTTGGAATCAACAACACTCTTGTTGAACCCCAAACTCATCAAGTATCCATCAATATTCTCATACCAAGCATGAGGTACTTGCTTTAGTCCATATAGGGATTTCTTCAACCTGCATACATGAGATTCCTTCTCATGTGTCGTGAATCCATATTGTTTCTCAATGTAAACCTCTTCCTCAATCTCACCATTGAGAAAGGTTGTCTTCACATCCATCTGATGTAGTCTCCAACCCATGGATGCTACAAGGGAAATAATCGTACGGATGAAAGTGTATCAGGCAATAGGAGCAAATGTCTCCTCATAATCTATTCCCTCCACCTGAGAGAATCCTCTAACCACAATATCGCTTTGTACTTATCGACACTTCCATCAACTGCATGTTTGATCTTATAGATCCACTTGGAAGTCACTATAGACTTCCCTTCCGGTCTCGGAACAATATCTCACACATCATTCTTCATGATGGACTAATACTCTTCGGTCATGGCATATTGCCAAACCTGTTGACCTGCTGCTTCTCCATGACAAGAAGGCTCAGTATCAATGATGTGGCTCATAGCTGAAACAGAGCTTGAAAATCTATGTGGTCTCTTGCTCTCTCGGAATGTACCACGAGGAGTTGCATGTCCCTTCGCCTCCTGCAAAGTCTATCGAGCCCATGCAAGCCTCTTCTGGCCTATTGCAATGTCTCTAGGAACATCAACTAGATCAACTGGATCTGTAATTCTCTCCCTCTAAACTGTTGAAGGGGGAGAAGGTATTGTCTCTTCCTTCTTCTCACTGTCAATCTCCATCTGAAATTATCTG
>SNQJ01S0034195.1:21800-54159 GCA_010110895.2 Picea sitchensis | reverse complement strand
GGTAAGTCTGACTCTTGAACAATATAGCAAGGGATCTCATACACCCACTAGTGCTCAGCCACTAGGGGCACATCCATAGGGATGTCTATATCTCTATCTCATTGTCTCACATGAGAACCACACTCACTAGTGCTCAGCCACTAAGATCATGTTCACATGTGCTCATCCATAGGCACTTCCAACTCAGCAGATCTTCTTTCCCACTGCATTACATAGGAGAGTCATCTGGAATTCATCATCTCAACTATATGCTCAGAGGAGGCTAATACATCGTTTTCATCTTTGTCTCGGAATGATGCATCCAGCTCATGGGAATTTACACGTTCACCTTGTGCTCAGCCACAGGTACATCTAACTCAGCAGATATTATTTCTCACTGTGTTACAAAGGAGAATCATCTGGAGTTCTTCTCAACTCTCTGTAAGAAGGAGGCCATTACTATGTTCCATATTTGTCTCAGATAGGAACCACACACCCATTTCAAGGGCTCTCTCTCAGGTTTGTGTCCTGGAGGATGGCTCACGTAGTTGTAATTATCAACACTTCATCTCATCTAGGGAGGCATTCTCCATTAGGCCAAGTCTCGCACGAACGTACTCGAACTTTGTCTTGGTTGTAGTCATCAACACTCCCTCTCAACTAGAGAGGTATTCTTCACCAAGCCAGTTTGGTGAAGATGTCTGCAATCTGCTCATGTGTAGGAAGGTACAACACATGTATTGATTTCCTCTTCATCATGTCTCTGAAAACAATATTTTATTTCAACATGTTTCGATCTATCAAGAAACACAAGGCTCTCAAACAGTTTCACACAGCTTTGGTTATAATCATAGAATCCATCTCATGATCAAGTAAATCTGTCAGAAGTTTATGAAGTCGCACTACTTTGCACACTCAATGATATATACTTTGCTTCTTTGGTACTCAAGGCCACGGAGCTTTGTTTCCTGTTGCACTAGGAAACCATGGAAAACTTCATGGTAAAACAACAACCAGGTGTGTTCTTCTGGTCCACTGTATTTTTTTCTCAATTTGTATCGGCATATCCCTACAAACTCAAGTTCACACTGGAGGCATATCGCAGGCCATATCCAACTGTGCCTCATATATATCTCAATACATGCTTTACTATTATCCAATGAGTCTATCTCGGCTGACTGATGGATTGACTAAGCACATTCACTTTATACCATATATCAGGTCTAATGTTAACCAGATACATCAATGATCCAATCAATTGTCGATACACATATGGATCAATCTCGTCTCAATCATCATCATTTATTTTTCGTCAAATCCATCACCATCGATGTAGACATGGATTTGCATTCTTTCATGTTGAACTTCTTTAATATCTCCACTTTATATTTTCCTTGACTTAGGAAAAGACTTAATGGTCCTCGGTCATACTTCTTGTCCCAATAAGTAGTGCATTATACCCGGATCCTTCATCTCGAAATCAGAAGTTGAGGCTTTCTTGTATCCAACAACACGGCTTCCTGGATAAGTCATCAAAATCAGGCTTTCGTCACAATTGTAGTGATATAGTTTTGGTTTAGCAACACTTTTGTTGAAACTCAAACTCATCAAGAATTTATCTATCTAATGTAGTTTCCAACTCATGGATGGTAGTACAAATGAAAGTGCATCAGTCTACTGGATCAATATGTCTCATCATAGTTCACTCCCTCTACTTGTGAGAATCCTCTGGTTATAGATCTCGCTTTGTATTTCTCGTCACTTCCATAGGTTGCATGCTTGATCTTATAGATCCACTTGGAAGTCATCACAGATTTCCCTTCTGGTCTCTGAACAATATCTCATACATCATTCTTTAAGATATACCGGTATTCTTCTGCTATGGCATCTTTCCATACTTGTTCACCCATTGCTTCTCCATAGCAGAGAGTCTTAGAATCAATGAAGTGGCTCATGGCTGAAGGATAGTTTGAAAAATCTATTTTTATTTCTCAGGATGTCCCTTAAGGGACTTGTATGTTCCTCTGCCTCCTGCAGAGTTTTGTCGACCCTAGACAGGCCTTTTATGCCCTACTACAATATCTTTGGGCATATCAAATGGTGCAGCTGAAACAGCTGGAATATTGTATGTCTCCCTCTGAACTAGTGAAGGGGGAGAAGGTATTGTCTCTTCCTTCTTTTTATTTTGTTTTGACTCCCTCTTGAGTCAAGTAACTCTCTTTGAAGTATGAAGGATGGAAGTCTTCTTTTATTTTCTTGCTAGATATTTTATGTCTTCTTTGATCAACATACTAATCAATCAATAAGGTTTGGACTCCCGTACCAGGGATAATGGTCCAAGTCATGAGGGCTCCCACACTGGATATAATACCCTTCACTTATTAAGAATGCAATCAACTATAAAATTAATGATCAACCAATTTGCATGGATCTGTAGTCATGCTCAACTTTATATATGTTTTAGAGGAAATACTTATCACCTCTCTTATCTTCATTCTTTTGGGATGGGTCTAGATCAATGTTAGCGGTGGAAGCATATTGCCTTCCTTTCTTCTTGGTTGGAAAATTTCTTGCATAGTGCTCATATTTGTCACATCTGAAGCATTGAATCTCTGAGACATCTCTTCTCTGATTATGACATGTGTTTGAAGGAGATTTATCATCTCTAAATGTTTGTCTGGATTTTCTTTTGAATCTTCCTCCTTTCTTTGTATGAAGTGCAAGAGCATGGTTGTCATCAGGGGTGTCTTCCACTCCTCTATTTCTAAGTCTAAGTTCTTCTTGAGTACAGTCTGTCCACAGATGATCAAAAGTTGGTAACTTTTCTCTTCCACTGATGCTTTGAAGAAAAGGTTCCCAGTGTTTTGGAAGATTGTTGAGAGTGGATAAGACAATTTCTCTGTCAAACATGATTTCTCCAATGGCACCTAGTTTTTTCTTTGATCTCTGATATCTTCATAAAGAAGGTAGCAACTTTATCACCCTTTGTCATCTTGGTACTTTGAAGTTGGCCCTTTAAGGTAAGAGCTCTAAGGGTGTTGTCACTTTCAAACATATCTTTAAGTGCTTCATACATTACATAAGTTCTCTTCAGGTTGGAAATACGAGGTAAGAGATGATCTCTTACTGAGTAGATGATTGTTTTTCTTGCCTTCACATCTTCTTCCCTTCTTATTTCCTTCTCTTCATCGGTAGTTGTATTTGGTAAAGTTTTTGTCACCACATTCAAAAGGTCATCTTCTTCAAGGGTGACTTGAAGCCTTGACTTCCAGGAGCTGAAGTTGTTTGATCCATCAAACCTATCTTCCACTAAAGTTTTGTTCTTCATTTTCTCGAACTACTTCACAAACTCTCACCAACTGGACTTAGAAAACCTAGTGGTTAGGTTGGACTCGTAACCTTCGGTTTTGTTGGGCTTATTAATACCAAAAATAAACTTTTGAGAGTGTCACAGGAATACTTGTTTAGCTAAAACATTTCTTCAAGAAGTAGCAGAAAACCTACAATCAAGATTCTACAGAAAATTTTGGAACCCTAGAAACCCTAGGGCCAAAAACTTAAAATCCTCGAAAATTCACTTTGAAGATCTCTAGAGGTGCGATGAGGAAGGTTGTACACCTTTATCCAAGTTTCATCCCCAACGTCCACATGTAAGGTGTTGAAAAGGTCAAGCAAGTGAGGGTCGTACGGATTTCTGCAAAAACCCTAGAGGCCATACAGAATTGCAGAAGGAGGATGGCTTTGCTTTTAATTGCTTGTGTAGGGGTTCTTCAAGACCTATGCTTTGATACCATGTTGATTTTTCAATAGGCAAGGTTTAAGAATGAATTTCATTCCATTTTAGCATTTTACTTAAAACATAAACAATTGTGTTGCAGCAACCAAGATCACAAGAAGAAACACCATGCACAAGTACACAAGAAGTATTTTGGGAAACCCTTCTCAACAAGGGAAGAAAACCCAGCCAATCCTTTGCTATATTCTTCAAGAGAAATACCTCCACCACCAAGAAAACCTAGCACACAAAAGTGTGCTCACAAACCCTAGAAGACTATCGCCCAAGAGAGGTGCGCACTTTTCCCAAGAAGATGTACTTTCTGAAATTTCCAAACTCACACTTAAGATATGATTCCTCAATGGGGAATTTACCTTTACTTATATTAGACTGAACCTGTCAACAAAAGTGTCTATTCTCACAACAAGGCTGACCTCACTAACTCACAATATAATTAATAATTACCAAATTAATTATCTTTTACATTTAATTATGTTTTACATTAAGGTGGGGGCGACCTGTACCCTTTACATTAAAATTAGGGTTACAGGTAAGTCTGACTCTTGAACAATATAGAAAGGGATCTCATACACCCACTAGTTCTCAACCACTAGCGGCACATCCATAGGGATGTCCATATCTCTATCTCACTGTGTCTCACAAGAGAACCACACTCACTAGTGCTCAACCACTAGGATCATGTTCACTTGTGCTCATCCACAGGCACATCCAACTCAACGGATCTTCTTTCCCACTGCATTACACAAGAGAGTCATATGGAGTTCATCATCTCAACTCTCTGCTTAGAGGAGGCTAATACATCGTTTTTATCTTTGTCTCGGAACGATGCACCCAGCTCATGGGAATTTACATGTTCACCTTGTGCTCAGCGACAAGTACATCTAACTCAACAGATCTTCCTTCTCACTGTGTTACACGGGAGAATCATCTGGAGTTCTTCTCAACTCTCTATAAGGAGGCAGCCATTACTACATTCCAGTTATGTCTCAGATAGGAACCACACACCCATTTCAGTGGCTCTCTCTCAAGTCTTTTTCCTGGAGGATGTCTCATGTATAGTCCTCTTCTCCTTGGGTACATGAAAGTATACTGGACACCCAAATACCCTGAAGTGTCCAACCTCAGGCTTCACTCCAGTGAAAGCTTCTCCGGGAGTCATGTTCTTCATAATCTTATGAGGACCCATGTTCTTAACGTACATTGTTGTCATGGATGCCTCTGCCCACATAATCATAGGTAGATTACGATCATATATCATTGTTTTGGTTGCCTCAACAATAGTTTTGTTCTTCCTCTCTGCAACCCCATTTTGTTGAGGGTTATAAGGAACGGTGTACTCCCTCTTGATCCCTGCCTCAATATAGAAATCACTGAAATCCCTAGAGGTGTACTCTCCTCCATTATCTGATCTCGGCACCTTGATCCTCCTCTCGGTCAAGTTCTCAACCTGAGCTTTAAACTTTTGAAATCTAGCAAGGACTCCATCCTTGATCTTCAGGAAGTAAATCCACGTCTTTCGAGAGTGATCATTGATGAAGAGAAAATAGTACAAATATTTGCTCAAGGAAGCAACAGAGATAGGTCCACAAACATTTGTATGTATCAAGTCCAGGATCCCCTTGGATCTACTGTCACTGCTCAAAAAGGACCCCTTGACATTCTTTCCAAGAGAACAACCTCTGCAAACGCAATCATGCTCGATATGTATCTCTGGAAGGCCTATCACCATCTTTCCTAGATTTGTAAGGGATCTATAATGTAAATGAGAAAGTCTCTTATGCCATAGCTTGCTCACGCTGATAGTATCATGTAACAAGGCCTGGACTGGTCGGACAGTCAATCTGTACAAACTATTTTCTTGAACACCAATCACTCAGGAAGAATCCATGTGTGAGTTCTTGTGCCATGCAAGAACTTTTCCTTCAGAGAAGGTAACCTTGTATCCTTTATCCTCTAAGGCAGAAATAGAGACAAGGTTCATTTTCATCCCAGTTACATATAGTACCTCACTTAATTGAAGAGGTGTCAGACTCTAGTTGGAAATAAGAAGTTCCAACTCCCTTCACAGTATATTTGGCATTATCACCGAGTACAGCATGCAAATGAGACTCTCTCTACAAGGTCTATAAGATGTTCTTTGTATCCAGTCATGTGTCTGGAAGCACCATTGTCAATCAACCAAATATCGTTATCTGTAGGAATTGTACCTAAGAGTGTTGATATGAAGAAGAATGCTTCATCGTTTATGTCTTCATCTCTCTGAGGTGGTTCTGAATCAACATATGCAGTGGATGCATGTTGTCTTTCTTTCTTCCTGGTAGGACAATTTCTCGCAATGTATCCATACTTTTCACATATCAAGTATTGAATCCTTGAAATGTCTTTTCTATGTTCATGACCTGGAGTTGTTGAAGTTTTCTTGTCCTTGAATGTTTTTCCAAAACTTATTCTATTTCTTCTTCATCTCTTTGCATGAGAGGCAAGGGATTGATTGTCATCATGATGGGAGTCTTGCACTCTTCTGGCTATCAATTTGGTTTCCTCTTGAGTGCAGTATGTCCATAGATGATCAAATTCAGGTAAATATGCTCTTCCACTAACACTTTGAAGAAATGGTTCCCAAGGTCTTGAAAGAGCATTGAGAGTAATCATGACAAGTTCTCTATCTGTTGTTGTTTCTCCAATGGCACCTAGCTAATCTCTGATCTCTAAAATCTTCATGAAGAAGGTAGCAATGGTGTCAACTTTCGTCATCTTGGTATTTTGAAGTTGGTGTTTCAAAGTTAGAGCTTTGTTTGTGTTGGTTTTCTCAAACATCTTCTTCAATGCATCATGCATCTCATAAGTTGTCTTCGGGGTAGAAATGTGAGGTAGTAGATGATCTCTCACTAAATAGATGATTATCTTCCTTGCTTTGACATCGTCTCCCTTCCAGTCAACCTTCTCTTCATCGGTAGTTGTTGCTGATAGATTCTTTTCTATCAAACTCAATAGGTCATCCTCTTCTAGAGTGATTTGTAGTCTTGATTTCCAGGAGTTGAAGTTGCTTGATCCATCAAGCCTATCTTCCACCAAAATTTTGTTCCTAATGGTTTGCAAATTCTTCACAAACCCTAACGGCTAGGCTAGGCTAGAAACCCTAGGTTTCATTGGACTTAGGATTGCCAACAATAAGCCTTTAGATAGTCAAAGGAACCTCGACAAGTTTGCAAGAATACCCCAACACGCTGCAGAAACCCTAGGGACAAAAATCAAAATTTCTCTGATTTGCAATCTGAGAGTTGCAGGAGGTGCGATGAAGGAGGTCGTACCCAACATTCAGGTGGAAGGTGTTGAAACTAGCTTGACAATGGATGGGTCCATTTTTTGCAGTTGCAGCAAGAAAGTGACGGTTGGCTCTTCAATGGATTGTGCAATGGCTCTTCAAGAACTTTTCTCTGACACCAAGTTGAATTTTTAATTATGAGCTCAAGCAAATGTAGTTTATTTCAATTTATCATGAACTTGAACCATAAACAATGCAACAATACAATATACAATAGCTACAGTAACCAAGATCACAAGAAGAATAACCATGCACAAGAAAACAAGAAGTTGTCCTCAGAAAACCTTTCTCAATCAAGGGAAAAACCCAACAATCCATTGTTATAGAGTCAAGTGAAGATCCCCCACACCATAAACCCTAGAGCACACAAGAGGGTGCTTCTATGACCTAGAAAACTAGCGCATAAGAGGAGTGTGCACTTCAATCGTACAAGTAGCTTGAGAGAATGTCACGATGAAGTGTGAGTGAGTGATCCACAATGAATATCTACTCTCTTATATATACAAGATCTAGCACAACAATAGGTGTGTCTATTGGCACAATAGGGCCGACTTCTATAACTCAATGATATAAATAATCTTTACACAAATATTAATTATCTTCACATGGTGGGGCCGACTTGTACCCTTTACACCATTAGGGTTACACAGCAAATCTTACTCTTATACAATATAGCAAGGGATCCACACATCCTCTAGTGCTCAGCCAATAGGGACACGTCCACTTGTGCTCAACCACAGGGACGTCACTCTCAACAGATCAAATCAACTAAGTCCATAGGAGTACCAGTTGGAGAGTCATCTCAAGTCGACTCAACTAAGTCCATAGGAGTCTAAGAGGAGACCATCTCAAATCGTCTCAACTCAATCCAAAGGATCATGACAAGGTACCACACGTGATCTCAACTCAGTCCAGAGGAGTATGACACACCCATCACATGAGTTCTCTAACAAATCGTCTCAACTCACTCCAGAGGAGAACGACCTAGAGAATGTCTCATGAAGTTGCAATCATCAACAACCATCATATTGAGATCAGCAAAGATGTAACCTTTGATGAAGATGAAGCACTCAAGAAATCAAGGAGATGTCAGCTTGAAGAAGTATATGAAGAAGAGCCTGTAGCTCCCAGAATTGCAGAACCGGTGAGGGAAGTCACAACTTCCCTTGATGATGAGATTCAAGAAGATCATGACATGATAGAATCTCAAGAACCTCCCCAGATGACGATCTCTCACAAGAGAAATCCAGCTTGGCAAGGGAACTTATTCAAGATGGAGAGAAGTATGGTGCCCCAGAAGGAACCATGAGACAAATCAAGAAACCTAAGCCATTCTCTAGTTATATGGATTTGATGCACAATCTCATAGAAAAGGAGCCTACTTGCTTTAAAGAAGTCATTCAGAAGAAATAATGGGCAGATGCAATGACAGAAGAATACTAATCAATTATAAAGAATGATGTATGGGAAATAGTTCCCAGACCGAAGAGAAAAGATGTGGTATCTTCCAAATGGTTATACAAGATAAAACATGTTACTGATGGGAGTATTGAAAAACATAAAACAAGGTTTGTGTCTCATGGTTTTTCTCAAAAGGAAGGCATTGATTATGAAGAGACATTTGCTCATGTAGCCAAATACACTTCTATCAAAACCATCATAGCTCTTGCAACAAAGATGAAGTGGAAGTTACACCAGATGGATGTGAAAACAACCTTCTTAAATGGTGTCATTGAAGAAGAAGTGTATATAGAACAACCTCAAGGGTTTGAAGTTGAAGATAGAAAGACTCGTGTATGCAGGTTGAAGAAGGCTCTGTACAGATTGAAGCAAGCTCCTAGAGATTGGTATGGAAGAATTGACAGTTTTCTGATGAGCTTGGGCTTTACCAAGAGTAAAGATGATTCTAACCTTTATTTCAAGGTTATGAATTATGAGCCAGTTATATTGTTGTTGTATGTGGATGACTTACTCTTAACTGGAGAAGAAAAACTCATCATTGATTGTAAGAAGAAGCTCGTTGCAGAGTTTGAGATGAAAGATAGGCCTAATGCATTATTTCTTAGGTATTGAGGTTTGGCAGAGCCCAGAGAAGATCTTCCTTAACCAAGGGAAGTATGCAGTTGAAATACTGAAGAGGTTTGATATGTTGGAGTGTAAATCCATGAACACACCCATGGAAACAAAGTTGAAACCCCTGGTTGACACTTCATCAGAGTTAGTTGATGCTACGATGTACAGACATATCATTGGATCGTTGATGTATCTGACCAATACCAAGCCAGATATATGTTTTGTTGTGAACACCTTGAGTCAGTATCGGGTAGAGCCCAGACGTGTTGACCTTGTTGCTGCAAAACATGTTATGAGATACCTTAAGGGTACGTTGGACTTTGGTCTCTGTTATAATGGAGATCATGACTTCAAACTGATTGGTTATACTGATTCAGATTGGGCTGGAAGTGTTTCTAACAGAAAGAGCACTTCAGGATGTTGTTTTAGTCTGGGGTCAGCTATGACTTCATGGCGGAGTAGGAAGCAATCCAATATTGCTCCCAGCACATCAGAAGTGGAATACATTGTTGCATGTTCTGTCAGTTGTGAAGCCATATGGCTTCGGAAGTTGTTGACAAGTCTATTTGATTTAGAGATGGAAGCAACCATGATTCTATGTGATAACCAAAATTGCATAAAGATGACAGAGAACCCTGTGTTCCATGACAAGTCAAAGCACATAGAAATCCGGTATCACTACATTCGTGATATGGTGCAAAAGGAAGCCATAAAGTTCCAATATGTTGGAACATATGAGCAGGTTGCAGATGTGTTGACCAAGCCTCTATCTCGTGTAAAGTTCGAGCACTTTCGAGACAAGCTTGGTATAGTCTGAAAGGACCTCCCTCGAAAGGGGGAGTGATGATGATGATACTATGGTATCTTGACCAACAACGGGTAGCTCAATTAGGATTTTATATCCTAGGGGACTGATCATCCCTAGACAGATCCCGAAGGTCCGGTAAGGACGATCTATCAAAGTACCTATGCATGTATATGTTAGTTGTGGCCAGTAGTGATAGCTCTGTTAGGATTTTTGTAATCCTAAGGAATCTTATGATTCTTGGGCAGATTCCGAAGGTCCGGTAAGGACAGTCTGTCAAAGTGCCACGTGGTAGCTCCGTTAGGATTTTATATCCTAGGGAATCTTATGATTCTTGGGCAGATCCTTAGGGACTGTCAGAGTACCACAAAATGTTGTTGATACACCTGCCTCATTTTGTTGCCCTATGATGATGATGATGATGATGATGTTGTTCCAGCCTCGTGTTGTGATAATGTTGTTGCTCCAACCTAGTGTTGTGATGATATTGCTCTAGCCTCGTGTTGTTGATGATGATGTTGTTGATGTTATTATAGCTTTTATGCTAACTGATGTTGATGTTTCAGGTTCTAGCTTCATGTTGTGAATGATGATGATGATACTCCAACTCCATGCTATGAATGAAGATGTTATTGATGATGAGAAAAACTTTCGATGATTTATAGATATGCTAGTCAGTGTTCCAAATGTTGTTGATGTTGTTTCCCTCTCTCTCTCATGATGATGTTGTAGAATACCCTTCTTGTTAAGGGAGAGTGTTGAAATATTATAACTACAAAGAATATTCTACTTATTATTGAGCTATTATCTTATAGATAAATCCCCTTTTGTGGATTGGTCAAACCCTAATTATACGTTGCTAATTAAGAAGTCAGCCCTTAGGCCTAATTAAAGTGGTTTTAACCACTAAGTGAAGAAGTTGACACTGCTTGATGAAGAGACACCACCCTAGCGCATGCCAACCAATATAAATAAGAGTGGAAAGCGCCTCATTAGCTCAGTCACTCAAGTCACTCATCTAGTGCTCAAGTTTGAAGGAAGCTGCAGTTGTCGGAAGAAGGAAGAGAGAGGCGCATTGCTCAGTGTTGAATATTCTCTTGTGTTTGGTCTTTTCTCTTGGCATTGTATTGGCAATTTATATTAAGGAATTTTTTGCTGGGTTTTCTCCCCCATGAGGGTTTCCCAAGATAAATGTTGTGTACCTTGTGATTGTGTATCTTTCAGTGATCCTTCTTATGTTATTATTGTCTAGTAAATTGAAAAGAACTTAATAGTAGCTCTAAATTTAACAAAATTCTATAAAATATGCAGAATATTTATAGTTGTGTTTTAACATAAAAATGCATAGTGAATCATAAACAACACACACATTTGAACACAGATATTTATGGGCAATGCCCTTGGAAAAACCTTGAAGGTAAAACTAGTGAATGAGAGGATTTTATTGGCTTCAAAGGAAGAAAATAATTACAGTAGCTAATTCAAAAATTTCTTACAACCCAACAAACTCAGCCTGTACAACCCTATTTTTTTGGCCTAGCTTTTTCGGCCCAGTTTTTTTAACCCAGTTTCTTCAGCCCAGTTTTTTCCACACAGCTTTTGCAGCCCAATTATTTTTCCGACCCTGCAAAATCTTTCATCCAACTGCAAATTCACCCTCTTTCTCAGCCAAATCGTCATCTTCATCTCTCAGCTCAATGTGTGGCTTTCACTATCCTTAGATCTACTTTTGTAATCTCTTAATGACCAAATCCTTAACCCTAAGATCTCAACGATCAAGATTAGATCTTGTCTTCTCAAGATCAACGGTTGTGACTTAATCTCTTGTTGAGATGACTTAAATCACTTAAGTCACTCAACTTTATAAAAAAATTGTTTTAGTCATTAAATAAAAGCCACATTAACTTTATAAATGCAATTATAAAGTTAAAGATCTAGAGAGTGTCGCTTGGATACCTCCGCGTGTTAGGCATTGCCAATGTGGAAGTACATGTCCTAGCTACCCAAAAAACTAACACCCCCTCTTAGCAAGGAGAGTACTTTTGAAACCTTTACTTGGATCTGTCTCCAACCCCATCACTCCATCTGTTGTTGTAGTTGCTCCCTCTAAACCAGAAATTTCCCTGCCACCTGCACTGGATCCTATGACGAAGAATTGTTCCTCCTCACAATTCCCTTAGGAGTCTCCTCACACTCCTGAGCATCCAACAATGTCATCTCATACTAGTTGATACTCCTGACAGTATTGGTAGTAGCCTCATAACCACCTATCACTGACACTAATCCTGAATCCAAAATCCCCTTGAACTTACACACAGGTTGTCCCAGCAACCTGTATAACATCCCTTGTCTAACAACAAGCATTATTGTTATGTCCAGGGTAGATCCCTCTGGATATATGAACACATGTCCATGCCTGAACACAACTCCATATCCTTCATCCTCCAAAGCTGATACTGAGAGCAAGCTTACCTTCAACTCTGGAATAAACAACACCTCTGCCACCTCCAAAGATCCTCCTAACTCTAGTTGGAATCTCACACATCCAACCCCCTTCACTGCATGCATGGTACTAGTCCCACAATCTACATGATAGTCTAATTTTGTCTCTAAAACACTAAGAAACATCGACCTCATTCTCGTCATATGGCGAGATGAGCCATTGTCCACAATCCATGCTCCAATGTCCCCAAACTCGGCAATACCACTGACTGAAAAACAAGACACGAGAAAATTCCTTCTCGAACTTCTCAGCAAAATCATCGATCTCGATTGATGTTGATGCTACTACATGTGTCTCTTTCTTGCTCTTCTTCTTGTTTGGACACTGGCTTGTATAGTGGCCAATCTTATGACATGCAAAGAATTTCATTTTACTCATGTCCTTCTTTCCATCTCCCCTGCCCTTCTTCGCATGAAGAGCAACATTCTCCTCGTCTTCATCACCCTTAGCCTGACATCCTTGAAGAGGCTCCTCCCGAGTCTCCTCTTGAGAGGAGTCATCCCATAACCTTTGTCAATCAGGGAGATGTTCTCGTGCCACAACTCTCTTCGCGAACGAAGCCCACTTCTCTAAGAACCCATTCAAAGTTGTCCTCACAAGTTCATCATCTTTGACTACCTTTCTAACAATTGTTAACTCATCACGAACCTGTGATATCCTGGTGAGATACGATGCCACTGTGTCAGTCTTGGACATCTTGTGCTCTTGACTTTCTCCCTCAACACCATCTTCTTGTTTTGGTTTCCACTCCGATAAAGCTTTGTCAAAGCCTCCCACATCTCATAGGCATTTTTCTTTCCATACACATGAGGTATGATATGGTCCTTCACGGCATCCAAGAGCATCCTTTTGGATTTCACATTTTTCTTATTGAAGGCCGCCAAAAGTGTTGTATATGTGGGAACAGCCTGGGTTTTCTCCACAATGTCCCAGATTTCGTTTTCCTCCGACAACAATGAAATCCAACAGCCCCGTAACCCCGTCCAACTTGTCCTCAAACCTCAATCCGATAGCCATCCTCGTCCAACTGACCAACAATACTTTTCTCTTCCTTTTACCAAGCAAAACCCCTGCAATCCCTGCAAATCTTTGTGTCGAAGTCTTCAATGCCACTCGTTAGAGTCCCAACTCTAACACCATGTTAATTTCTTGAAACCTAGCAATCAAAAATTTTATGCCAATAATTCAACAACTCAGAATTTAATCTACTACTGATATAAATTCTATAAACTATGCAAAAAAATTACAAGTGAGTTTTAACCAAAAAATGCACAGTGGAATCATAAACAACACACACATTTGAACACAGATATTTCTGGGCAATGCCACTAGAAAAAACCCAAAGGGAAAACCAATGAATGAGAGGATTTTATTGGCTTCAGAGGAAGAAAATAAGTACAACAACTAATTCATAAATACCCAACAAACTCAGCCTGTACGGCCCTGCTTTTTTGGCCCAATTTTTTCAGCCTTGCTTTTTCAACCCAACTTTTTTCCGCACATCTTTTTCGGCCCAGCTTTTTTAGCCCTGCAAAATCTGTCCTCCAGCTACAAATCCGCCCTCTTCCTTAGACAACTCGCCCTCTTCAACTCTAAGCTCAATGTGTGTCTATCACTCTTCTTAGATCTTCTTTTATAATCTCTTAATGACCAAATCCCTAACCCTAAGATCTCAACGGTCAATATTAGATCTTTCCTTCTCAAGATCAACGGTTGTGACTTAATCTCTCATTGAGATGACCTAAATCACTTAAGTCACTCAACTTTATAAAAAAATCACTTTATTAATTAAATAAAAGCCACATTAACTTTATAAATGCAATTATAAAGTTAAATATCTAGAGAACATCGCTCGAACACCTTCGCATGCTAGGCACTGCCAATGCGGAAGTACCTATTCGAACTACCCCTAAAACTAACACTCCCTGCTCTCAAGTTACTAAGTATAGTTTATTGTTCTTTGATCCATATCATGCAGTTTGAAAAACTTTTATTGCATCATAGTCCACTAGTTATAACTCCATTGTTGTTGACACATTTTTCAAGATAATAATCTGTGGTATGGATTTTGGGAATGGTTCATTGTTCACTAGTTATCTTGCCATGACTTTGAGTAGTGTTGACAAATAATTGTGCATGATAAATCTCACATATTGAGCACAAATTTGACTACTTTCTATTGGCTAAGGCAACTCATTGAATGATACAATTTTGGTGCCCTTATTGCTTTGATAACATCAATGTATACAATGTTTCCTTTCTCTCATCATTGCAATCACATTGGTTCTTGGCATACAATTTCTTGATGATGATAATAATTCTTGATGCTAAATGAATGGTGAATGAATAAGGCACATTGCTACGGTTTCATCGTCATGTGTAATCAGATACGTGTTTGACATGTTTATAGCATCTTTATGATTCTAATTGAGCAAGACATACATTTCAATTTCCAAGCATTATTTTGTCACTTTGAATGAGAATTGTTGTCCAAAGTTAAATATTTCATAAGTTTATTCATAATTGGCCTTTTTTGGCATGTTCTTCACTCGTACCTAGACTTTCTTTTACCCTTTGAGAGTGGATAGTGCTAATCTTGCCAAAACCTCAGTCAAACCAAGTCTCGAAGCTCCCCTTCTCTACTCAATAATTAGACTTAGTTTGACCCTTAAGAATACCCTCCTTAGGTTACGAACCCTATTCGTTAGCCTTAAAATGAAAAGGCAAGGCCACCGAGATGATGGTGGGCGGTTTGCCTGGCAGTTGCTCCTAAGCTCTCCTACGCAAGGTAGGACTTTCCCTTTAGCGAGAGTTTGAGCTGTAACAGGTTGTACACTATCTAGTATATTTAAGATGGCATAAAATATTAATATTTCACACCCTGCTTCCAGTCCTGTCATGTTCTTAGGTGTACATTTCACATGCATGTTATTCACTAGAAATTTTGAAGATTCTAAACTTGTATGTTATAGACAATGTGAGCAACTATTTATTGATAGATAATAACATGCACTATCAATAAAAGTGGATGCAAATAAATGAGGCCAGCATATTCTTTGATATCTGAAAAAATATTGACACAGTACACAACTTTTAAAGAATTGCATGAACTTTATTGAGCTAAGCAAGCTTGAGCTTTAGAGCAAGTTCACTCAAGGATCTTACTTCGCAGTTTGCACTCAAATCATATTCTTTTGTGTTAAAAGAGCTATTCTAAAGAACTAATATAGCGAGGAGAATAATAAGTAGACAGCTACTAGACATAAGTAGTCACAAGATGATCCCATATAATCATCATACTCACACATCATATAGACAGAATGCTAAATTGGAGTTGTCCTTGGGCACTAGAATACAAGACTTGTGAATTGGGGAGCTCAACTTGCCATGGTTTCCATTTTGTTCTGTATCATAATATTCTTTTAGCACTAGTAGATGTCTAATTCCAACAACAAAATGTCCCAAAGTAACAGAAATGGAAGGCACAATTGAAAGAACATACACTAGAAGCCAACCTCTATTAATGCTTGCAAATCCATCAATGCATAACAGCCTTGAAACTCTATTAGTCACAACAATTAAGACGACCTTGCTCTAAGATGATGTATGGTAGGTCTCAACCGATGTTTTCACACTTCTTTTTACTGCCTAACGAATCTCATTATTAATGATCATCCCAAGCATATTCCACTGGGGATACTTACATTAATAACTGAATGTTGGTAATATATGCATGATTATTTATGTTCTATAAAATGGTACCTTAAAGTTACGAAACTTCAATTTTAATCAAATAAAATATCCTCGATGATGGGCAAGGAAGTTAGCAGTATTCTTCAAATTATAATGACTTCAAACAAAGTATCACATTATACTTGTAGATGGAATCTTCATTAATAATCTAGCCATCACCAAACCTGTTCAAATCAACCAAATTCAAATGAGAACCAAATCCCTGACCTTCGCATTTGCATCATCTACAAACTGAATACTGCTGTCTTTTTGGGACAAAATACACTGGACATTGTAAAATGAAAATACTTGCACAAGAAAGACAAGAAAAAAGGAGCTTCCATTTGAAAGAACAAAGTACTGTCTAGTCAAATGAAAAAAAAAAAATTATTAAAGAACAAACCTCTGTTACATTTTATATTGGTAAAAGTTTATTAATCTACAGTCCTCAGCCTGCAAGACAATTCATGGATTTCAAATTAGACAAATGCTTTGACATCCTTTACATAGAAGAAATCATTCTTATAAATTCTAATTAAATTCATACTCTAGCACCCTCGGGGTGTAGAACAGTCGGTGATGGAGTGTACTGTTAAGGCACTCCATTATGTGAAGTCACCGGTTCGAAACCCTCGACTAGCCTTGTATGCCGCATGAGGGGCCGCGTTGACATGTTTGAGGTTATAGTGGTAGCAGTCGGATAACACAACCACATGTCACGTGAGTACGTGCCCAACTAGTTGCTGATTTCCCCAGTCAACAAAAAAAAAATTCATATTCTAGCAACAAAACTCTGAACTCATAAGATCTCTACCATTCAAAGTCAACTTAAAACAATTAATTTCAAAATATTGATTGCATATGAACAAGAATCGAAGGACAAAACTGCCAAAGACATAGCTTCAACAAAAACCAATGTCATATCATGCATTATGAAAGGTGCACTTTACATCTCCCACAATGTCACGAATTTAATTACAATAAAGAAGCTGGAATATACAGAGAATAATAATAGAGAAATGATAAGCTCTTTTTTCAGCTAATAACTTAAGATTGGAACCAACCAGCCCAGTAGAGGTTATATTCAGCTTTGCACGCCTCTTTAATCAATGTTGGTTGCAACCTGACAGGAATAGCCTTGGGGCAAGATCAAGAAAGCTGTTAAATAGCAGATAGTTGTTATATGCACAATATTGTTAAGATTATGGAATTCAAAGAAGCTACATACACATAGTCAAAGCCACATAATTTTCAGCATGCTTTCCCCTGATTGGTGATGGCTTGCATGGCCTCTGGAAAGTACAAGGCTTTCAGATGTGGAGCAGGGATTGCAACTTGAAAGTATAAATACAGGAGCAAGTAAGAGGAGTGGACTATCAGTACATCCACAGTCTTATTCTCACTACCATCTACTCTTCTCTTCTGCCTTTCCTGTTTTAGTTTCTAACGATCATTTAGGTGTTCTCATAGGTCAAATATTTGTATAACTCTACTGCAGTTTTTTCCTATCTCTGGGAGTTGTACATGGGAATAAGGATCTTAAGATTAGATTTTGGATCTCCTTAGATCCTTTGATAAGCATATGATTTTGTTCTGAAATTTTCTCACGGTGTACTTGACTAAGCTGCTTTGATTAATGAAGAAAGAAATTATCCTTTCTCTTTGATCTACGAAGAATGTTAGTGTATGAGAATCCATTCATTTGATTGCTCTTGTGCATCTATAGAATCCAGCTTGAAATTCTTGTATCAGTAGGATTCTTTGTTGCCACTGCCCTACTGATTTTTATTTTCCTCCCACATTGCCCTAGTAGACTAAGGCACCAGTCACATAAAAAGGTCGGAATTTAATATCATTGAATTTTGACTTTTGGGATCTATTTGTAGATTTGGAATATCACCCTCGAGTCAAAAGAACACTAACTCAGAAGTGAGAGATTTTGCTGATGACAAAGGCACCTTCCCTAAGTTGTTCATTTAGAATCCCTTCAAGCTCATTTCTCAGGGACAATTTTGAGTGATAACAATTTGTTAACTTGTTACTAAAATGAACACAATTGTTAAAGTCGCAGTACTAAAGATAATTATACATATATGATCATAGCCACATGGCAAAATCAAAAAATCATCAACCAAACAAAATGGTTGTTGCCAAATAATGATAGGAAAAGTTCAGAAAAACTTTTTGTCCATACTTTTGTCTTTTTGGCCTGTGATCATGTTCAACTTAGTCAGAATATGTTGATTTTTCTACATGAGATGATATTGTATATTCAATATATTATTAGAATGATGAGTGTTCCATATATAGAGAACATATGGTGACCATCCATGAAAGCTTGCGTCCCTTGGATAATCAAAAACTATTTATTATTATTATTACTTATTATATATATTATTTAATAATCAATAATTATATTATTAATTATTAATCTAGGAGAATGTCTTCCCGATGTTGTCCAAACATCAACACTCTCTCTCAATGAGAGAGACATTCTACATCATGCCAAGCTTGTCTCAGAAGTATACAAACTTCGCCCTAGACTCATGACACTTGTCTATCAATCCTTGGAGATGTCTCTCTCCCTCCTAAATCGAGGGCAAAATCCCCCTGCGGTTATCCCTCTGAGCCAACTGACTCTCTCTGAGATTAGGCTCACTCTGGGTCCGCATGTGATAGCATCTAGCATCTCGAGACTTTATCATTCCTAGTCAAATCAGCATGACTAAGGAGAAAGACTACACCTGGGTCATTCACCCCAGGTACACTCTTGTGAGTGAGTGTCAGCTCGATGATATCTGACACATGGAAAGCACCTCGAGTCATATCACTCCTTGTCATGATCAAGGAAGGACTACGCCTGGGCCCATTTACCACAAGTACACCCTTGTGATAAATGTATCCTATATCCCTTGGTCTGCAGCCCAATCTAGGAGAATGTTCACCCGATGCTTACTCGAGGCATTGTAGCAAAAGGTTTGTCACACATGGCACTCCCATGTGGACTTCTAGAGGCTACTCCCTCTAGAAACACTAGGGTAAACTCCCCATAGTGTGTGACGTTGTTAACCCCTAGATTTTCACCCTTGAAAGTCTTGAGGGTTAAGAGCCAGCATGCAGCACTTTGGTTGGCATACTGAGATTTTTCCAGGTTTTTTAGCACTTATGTTGAGAAGGAGGTTGTTTCACACACGAGGCAGGTACATGATCAATACATGGTTGCTTAGTTCAAGAGTCACAGTCTACTTGGTTTCCATGCATTTGTGAGAGAGAGATGTATACAAGTGTTGCTACTTTTTAGGAGGCACGGTTTGAGTGGGTCTCCTGACAGTTTGGGGCAATTCATAGCATACAGTATGAGTCCTTGCAGGATTCTAGGCTCGATGACATTTTTCCAGGCGACATGCAGGAACTTGCTATTTTTGCCAGGTTGTGATTCAGGCCCCAGATTCAAATTCCGAGAGCGCGATATTGATCCTTGAGGCATCCAGAGGTCTTTGGACCTTTTTCCAAATGATGTCACCCAGATTTCTATTTTTAGCAAGTTAAGCACCAGGGCTCGCATGTCAGTTTTGATCGCATATTTGGATCCCTTGCAGGAAGACGAGATCAATGAGTATAAAGTCAAGGGCATTCGGACAACTTTCTATTTTTAGTAGGTTGAGTACCAAGGCTCGTATGTCGATTCTGATTTCAGATTCGAATTCCTTGAGGAAAATCGAATTCAATGAGTATAATATCATAGACATGCAAGGACTTTCTATTTTTAGCAGTAGACACATGATGGTGCTCGCCCAGTCATGCCGAGCATTTGTGGAAAGTTTGGGTCAGTTTCGACAAGTTTCAAAATTTTGGGACTGGATGGATATTTTTAGCAACGACTTTATTTAGCAGGTCCAGTCATCATCCATGCAGTGCCAAGTGGCATCCTCAGAGGTTGACATGTGGCAGTGATGTGGCATCCACCTAGGCTAGGGCGCATATTCCTAAAATTGGAGCATATGATAATTAATTTATGATGTAAGGAGAGGTCACTTGAGTTTCTAAAATTACCTCCTCCCATGCATGCCATGTGCCTCACTTCACCCTCTTCTCACTTATTTAGCTCACCATTCACTCACTCATGCGCATTCAAAACTCACACTCACTCTCATTCATCTCATTTAGACTCTATTTTTACCCCTCTCATGCACCCTTCTTCCCTTGGATGTGCGCCCTCACTAGCTATACATTGGAGGCTTGCCTTGGCTTATTTCGAGGGTTCTTGCAGTAGCAGCATAGTCTCTCTCATTCTCTTCTCTCTTTCTCTAGTCTAGTGGCTCCTCTTTGAGCAAAGTGGTCATTGTATCGGTTGTAGGCTTGTCAAGTGTGGTGCAATCAGCTCTATTGGAAGCTTTATCAATAAAGAAGTGTGTTTTTCATTCAAACCTCTTTTCTTGGCGATATTATGGTAAATTTGTAATCTGATATGTCATTTTCCGAACTGTTTATCATGGTTAATTTCGATCATTTTGAATAGTTTTCATCTTCTTTCTAGTCTATCTTCATTGTGCTAACCCTGTAGGTTCCCTCCAAGCGTATAAGATCGATTTTCTCATTGTTTTGGACAGCTTTCACACACTATCCAAGACAAAACAGCTCGCTGATTTTTTAGTTTTAACGCAGAAAATCAGACCTTAGATCAGCCAGCAAGGCGCTTCATTGTGCCTAGGGACTACCCCCAGAGGCTAGCAAGAACTAGCCCAAACGGAGAGGAGTTTAGCCCGTGACATCTGGTGCTATTTCTCCTATAATTAGCCAAGTTTTTACCGCTGTCATAACAGGTTTATCAGCTCAGATTGGAGGGTAGAAATTTGTGCTAACAGACATCATGGTCAACTCCTTTAACGTGTCCTCATGTGCTCTCCACAAGGGACGTTCGGCTATAAGCCCAAACCCACTTATCCCTCTCGAACAAGTGTCCTCACAGATCAACTCAACTCAGTCACAGAGGAGTACGACCTAGAGAATGTCTCAGGAAGATGAAAACATCAACACTCCCTCTCAACAAGGGAGGCATTCTCTGGCACGCCAGGTCTATCATGGAAGTACTCGAACTTCATCCTGGTCAGGGGTTTGGTAAGAACATCAACAACCTGCTCATATGTAGGAAGGCACTGCACCAATACTTCCTTCCTCTGCACCATGTCTTGGATGTAATGGTACTTGATCTCAATGTGTTTCGATTTGTCATGAAACACTAGATTCTTTGAGAGCTTCACAGAGCTCTGGTTATCACAATGAATAATGGTGGAATCCAACACATGTCCAAATAAATCTGCAAGGAGCTTGCGAAGCCACATTGCTTTGCAAACTGCCACACTCAATGCAATGTACTCTGCTTCTGTCGTGCTCAAATCCACAGAAGTTTGTTTCCTGCTACACCAGGAAACCATGGCAAATCCCAAAGTAAAGAAACACCCGAAGGTGCTCTTCCTATCCACTGCACTCCCTTCCCAATCAAAGTCAGTATATCCCTGCAATCTCATGTCAATACTGGAAGTATATCTCAGACCATGTCCAACTGTGCCTCGCAGGTATCTCAACACATGCTTCACAACAATCCAGTGTGTCTATCTCGGCTAACTCATAAACTGGCTAAGTGCAGTCACTGCATAGAAAATATTTGGTCTGGTGTTAACCAGTTACATCAATGATCCAATCAGTTGTATGTACAGAGTCTGATCAATCTCGTCGGAATCGGAAGAAGACACTTAGTTTCTTCAGATTCGTCACCATTGGTGTAGCCATGGGCTTACAGTTCAGCATCCCAAACTTCTTCAATATCTCAACTGTGTACTTCCCCTAACTCAAGAAGATCTCATCAGTTCTCTATCATACCTCTAGTCCCAAGTAGTGCATCATACCAAGGTCCTTCATCTCAAACTCAAAGGCCAACGCATACTTGCATTCAGCAATAAGGCTTTTTGTACCGATGTGGAATAAATCATCAACGTAGAGGACCAAAATCAGGACTCACCATTAACAGTCTTGTAGTACAGGTTGGGATCAACAACACTTTTGTTGAAGCCCAAAGTCATCAGGTGTCCATCAATCCTCGTATACCAAGCTCGAGGTGTCTGCTTGAGTCCATACAAGGCCTTCTTCAACCTGCACACATGAGACTCCTTCTCATGTATCACGAAACCATTTGGTTGCTCGATGTATACTTCTTCCTCAATCTCTCCATTGAGAAAGGTTTTCTTCACATCCATCTAATGTAGTCTCCAACCCATGGATGCTACAAGGGCAATAATCATCCAGATAAAAGTGTATCGAGCAACAGGAGAAAATATCTCCTCATAATCTATTCCCTCCACCTGAGAGAATCCTCTAGCAACAAATCTCATTTTGTGCTTCTCGATGCTCCCGTCAGTTGTGGGTTTGATCTTATAGATCCACTTGGAAGTCACTACAAACTTCCCTTTAGGTCTCAAAACAATATCCCACACATCATTTTTCATGATGGACTGATACTCCTCCATCATGGCATCTCTCCATACAAGTTGACTAGATGCCTCCTTCAATGATGTGGCTCATAGCTACGACATAGCATGAATATCTCTAAGGTCTCTTGCTCTCTCGAAAGGTACCACGAGGAGCTACAGGTCCTGCCTCCTGCAGAGTCTGACGAGCCCATGCAGGTCTCTTCCGACCTACTGCAATATCTCTGGGAACATCAACTGGAGCTACAGGATCAACGAGATCAATTGGATCAATAGGCTAAATTGTCTCCCTCTGAACTGTTGGAGGGTGAGGGGGAGAAGGCACCATCTCTTCCTGTCTCTCACTATCAATCTCCATGTGAGATCCTCTAGAACTCCTGAAGACTACCTCCTCCTCAAAGGTAACATCTCTACTCACCTCAATCTGTCTCTGACCAGGGATGTAGATCTGGTATGCCTTTGAAGACTCACTATACCCCAAAAATGTACCCTTTCTTCCTGAAGGGTTTAGCTTGGTCCTTTTCTCCTTAGGTACATGAATGTATATTGGACACCCAAATATCCTGAAGTGTCCAACCTCAGGATTCACTGCGGTGAAAGCCTCCTCAGGAGTCACGTTCCTCAAAGTCTTATGAGGACTTCTATTCTGAACATACACTGCAATCATGGATGCCTCTGGCCACAGAAACATAGATAAATGCTAATCATGAATCATCAAATTGACTGCCTCAACAACAGATATGTTCTTCCTCTCTGCAACCCCATTTTGTTGAGGGTTGTAAGGAACGGTGTACTCCCTCTTGATCCCTGCCTCGAACATCTCTAGGACACATCAAGGTTCCCTCATGGAACCAATGTCCCCCAAGGCATATCGAGGTTTCCTCGTGAAACCAATGTCTTGGTTCCTTCATCTGACCATCTGAGACACGTCAGGATGAAGTCTACATTCCCCCCTACTAGTCCACACAAGACCCTCCGAGGAGAATGTCTCATGATGCTTCCTCAAACATCAACACTCCCTCTCAACTAGGAAGGTGTTTTTCCACGATGTTTTCATCTAGTATTCCACTAACTACTCTGCAATCAACTAGTAGCATACAACTACTACCATACCATCGGTAGCTCAAATCATTTGTCACAGTCTATGCGATCAAATAGTAGCACACAACTACTTCCAAGCGTTCTGGTAGTCTCCATGGAAATCAACTAGTAGTACACAACTACTATAATGCCATACAATAGAACATGATTGCGCCAAGCCATAGTAGTACGCAACTATTGTCCAGTGATACACAATCACCACTAGTGGTACACAACCACTGCTAGTAGCACACAACAACTGTCCAGAGACACACAGTCTCCACCAATGGTACACAACCACTGTAGTAGCACATAGCTATTGTCCACTTTCCAAAGCACACAACATCATGGTAGCCACCACATCAATACATTGAAACAAGCTTCAGGTGATCTCGACTACAGAGGGTTTGTCGCTGCTTCTCATGTCCATCGTGATCACTCCTCACCAAATACTCGTGTTGATCTAGAATACCAACAACACCCATGCCATGGATTAGCACTTACGCTTAAATTCTAATAGTTGTGTAGCAATTTCCTCCATTGGTCTCCATATGGCAACCTTCATCACCCACAAGCATTTTCCTTTCCAGGAAATTACAAAACGGCCAAGTCGGCATTCATGGCATAGGGGTTCTACACTTTTCAGGTGGTCGACTCGCAGCAGATCAAGGCACCTATTGCACCAACATCTTTTCAAAGGCACCCAAGGATCCCATGTCAACAGAGATATAGGGCACACTACAATCAAATTCGAATGGCCTTCTTCACATACTTTGCAGAAAGCTCTCTTTCCTTATTCATATGCAGACACTAAACTACACTAGAGTGAGCCAAACTTCTCGGCGGGAGATGTACACACTGTAGATAGTATCCTGAATCTCAAAAGGAATATATATGAGTAGAAGAGGACCTCTATGCAGTGTGCACGCAAGAGTATCCCTGAAAATGGCCCTATGGGTTATCAAGGGCAAATTTGGTCTCAAACCAATGGATATATATAGAGTCTTGCGCATACATTCCACCAATTGGGATCCAACTGAAAGCAATCAGAACAATTGCTATTCAACTGAAAGCGATCAGAAAGCAATTCACTCCTGGTGCCAAGGCTCACATTGATCAAACAATTTTCTGTACCTTACTTCCAGTTAGTTTATTTAAATCAAAGATCATTTTAACAAGGTAATCGGTATCTATGGAACCGAAGTTGAGGCTAGTATGGAACTGCTCTTATTTATATTAAAAAACAGCATAACACGTGAACTAGTTAAGCTTATCAAACGACTCCTATGGCTTCTCATGCTTGAAAAGATATCAACCGTCCAATGAATGGAAGCCACACACTAAATATTCGGCGATCTTCAATACCTAGCATAAATTAAGAGACAAAATAGATTCCTGTAACAGCTTGGAGTTTAAATCATTTAAAATGACATTATTTTGCCAGGTTATAGGAAACGCAAACAGGCCCGGGGAAGTGCATTGTCATATTTATTGATTGTACTTCAGCTTAGATCATGAAAATGGAACCTTGAAGTTAATAAGCCAACGCTGATGTACATCAAAAAGATGCCTGGCTCGCTTTAAACCAACCAGAGATGTTCTGCAAGAAGCAAGATTCCGTCCACGCGACAAAAGAAAAAAAACGAGTTGGCGAATCGAATTTATGGTTGAAAAAAAATTACGAAAGACGAACCATCCATTGTTCAAGAAGTTTCCCTTTCATTTACCTGGGCCCTCCTGTGAGGAAGTCAAGCCTAGTCCAGCTCTGATACCATGTTGATTTTTCTACATGAGATGATATTGTATATTCGATATAGTATTACAATGATGAGTGTTACATATATAGAGAACATATGGTGACCATCCATGAAAGGATGCGTCCCTTGGATAATCAATAACTATTTATTATTATTATTACTACTTATTATATATATTATTTATTAATCAATAATTATATTATTAATTATTAATCTAGGAGAATTTCTTCCTGATGTTATCCAAACATCAACAGAATATTCATCGGGGAACGTGCGCCAGTCAATGGCCTATGCATTATTAACCCCCAGATTTGTTTGTGCCACTGGTGGGTTAAGATCCAGCTAGCTTTCATCAGGCTGGTATTCAGTGACAGGTGTGTCAATTTTCACAGTGATAAGAGTCCATTTCAAAGACATTATAGATGCATTTCAGGGGAATGTTCACCAGTGGAGGAAATTGCTTTTTTAGCAGCTTTCCTATTTTCTAGGAGCCAAAGCTCCAGAGTCCACAAGTCAGAGGTGATTAAATATTTGGGATCCTTGTGAGCTCACGATGCCAATGAGCTTTTTCCAAGTATGCATGATGCAAGACATTGCTATTTTTAGCAATTAGGGTTTCAAGGCAAATATTACAATTCTGAGCATATATTTGGATTCCTTGCAGAAAATTGAGTCCTATGAGACTTATTTCATTAGCATGCGAGATGCTTCTATTTTTATCAATACCTATTTTTAGATGTGATATATTTGGTAGTGATCTCATAGCAGTTCCCTTAATTTTTCGTCTTTTCTATTTTTTAGGAATCAGACTGCTATTTTTGCATGACTATATTTAGTAGTGTTATTTTTAGCAGGTGTGGGCACTAGACTCCTAGTTCCAGTGAGCAGTTGGGAACTAATGTGAACTGAGCAAGTGGAAGTTTTTCAGTGTGACATGTGGTGGCCATTCCAACCTTATTTCATCAAGAAAACCCTAGGTCACCCTCCTTTGGTATATTTGGCAATTTTCTAAAATTGGTTTTTCATGACTCCAATTATATTTTCAGTGCGTGACTCATCACTATTTTTGGAAAAGGAGGGTGCCTAGCTTAATTTTTTCCTCATTGCTAACTTTGGAAAACTGGGAGTTTGGAAGATGTTTATTTTTTACCAGGGCGACCTCATTGACTAGTTTGCATGTGAAATGGTAATTTATTATTGGACAAGACAGCTGATTTTGGAATTTTTATTTGTGGAGGCAGATTAGTTATCTTGAGTCAAGTCAACCTCTTATGAGATATTAATGGAATTCAGGGTGGTTTCATGAGGTTTGGTTTATAAGAGGTCAACCCCCTTTTTGCCATTGTTTGGTGAGTGTTTGAGCCATGTCTGTGGCTGTGAGAAAACTGGGAATTATTTATGGCTGTTGTCTAACAGATTTGCAGCAGTTTTACTCACTTAAACAGCCACCTAACAGCAGTTAGCTTTTGCATGAGCAGACTGCCCACTTTTAGGAATTTGGAGATCTATAAGAGAGGATCGAATGGCATTCTTTTCTAGAGTGTTTTCAGTGAACAGCCAGCCTCCTTCTCTTCCATCTTTTCTTTCTTTCTCTGCTGCCTACACTCCGTGCAGTGCTTCCTATTGCAGCCAGTCTTGTATTTTGTCTCCATGATGCATCAATCTTTTGACTAATACAATGAGATAGAGATGATCCCAGAGCACTGAGGATACGGGGCATCTCTACCTCCCTGAGACCCCAGCGGCATCATCAGACCAGACCTCACATTAGCAGTCAGACTAGTCACCAGATGAGATCGTCCAGAACACAGTGACAGGGTCTTCCTTCCAGACAGCAGCACAACACTCATTCCAGCGCCTCTCATGTTTCTTTTCCAGACAGACAACTATTTTGAGTTTTCTTCATTCAGCCTCAGATGTTAGGAGAGATGGTTCCAATGGACCAATGTAGCCTCATACCCCTGGCGCCATAGATTTTAGATCTACTCACTTTGTACATCTCTCCCCTAGACTGCTTCTCCATTTTTGGAGTCAGCTCTTTAGGTTTTGGATTAGATTTCTATTATATTTTTACTTCCTGCTTCTTCCTTTTTATATAGGAGCCGCTTTAGCTCTCCCTCATTGTATAGACATCAATGTACCTAACAGTCCCATTGACCTACTTCAATGGTCATTTGTCGGACATTCATACATTTATCTTATCTTATCTTATCTTCGAATTCAATGGTGGAATAGTATTGTCTTGTTGCAATGGTGTAGTGGCCTAAGTGCCTTTACTTTGATTTTTGATCACTTAAAGCACATGTTCATCTTCTTTTCTTCTTTCATATTTTGCTGTTGTGAATTGAAATCTCTCATATTATTTAATTCCAATGTTTTAAAATTCAGACTCGGACTTGGACTCGAACTCGAAATCGGTAAAGGGTCAACTTAGACTTGGACTCGAACTTGGATTGACTCGGACCAATCTGATTTCAATGACTTAGTTTACTAAAAAAATACACAAAATATTTAAATTTTAATGAAAAAATTATATTTTAAAGATTCCAAACCATGATTCCAAAAAAGTATTGAAACTTTGAAAGAAAACATTATGAATAAATGAGCAAGAACATTTAAATGACAAGCAATGTTCCACCATCACTTATATTGGGATCCTCATCATTAGTATCACCCTTTGCCTCTTGACTAGCCTTTGACTCTACCTCAATCCTCTAGGGACATCAGTCAACACCTCCCAATTCTGATGAAACTACCTAATCGAAGCCTGAT
Organism: Picea sitchensis; assembly: GCA_010110895.2. NCBI lineage: Eukaryota > Viridiplantae > Streptophyta > Pinopsida > Pinales > Pinaceae > Picea > Picea sitchensis. Next base: position 25,852 of record SNQJ01S0034195.1, on the reverse strand, counting down.
AATATGGTAGAAAAATCTTAACATGCCTAATCAATGATTTTGGTTTGAATGAAGGGTACATCTCTGCTAAGGCCATGACAAAGGAGTTCAAAAATCAATACCACCAACATCAAGGTACATAAAGTGGTGCTATTGATTAAATTCCAATCCCATACCCTCATACGTGATAGAATCCAATGAAAATGTTGCAATCCTACCAATCCTAAAATCCTGAAATCTGTCAAGTTTGTTGAATTTTGAATGGGATATGAAATTCTACTTTCTCCATACGAAGTCCGATGAGGTTAGAGCCACTCTCAAACATCCCGAAACAATTAATGGTAATGTTAAAAATTTAAGTAAAAAGACCAATTTTTACTTTAAGAATTTAACATTGTCATTAATTGCCAACGTTTTTGGTCAAACCGTTTTCAAGAAAAATTGAATTTCGCAAGTTGGTGGGGTTCAGTACCTACTCCCCCGAGTAGGGCCGGTTTGGTACCTGTTATCCCCACTTTTCAGGGATAACTAGGAGATCATGTCTCGAGGCCCACAGGTCCTAGACATGGAGTACCGAGAGCAGGATTGACCTGAGCATGGCCCTGGAGGGCCCACCTTTTCTTCTTCCATCGTCTTTATCTTGTCCTTGTTCCAGCAACATCCCATCACCATGTTGGTCACACGTATCCAAAGGTTCTTGCTTCATGGGGAATTGATTAGTCAGTATCATGGTATGTGTCACACATTTGTCGTTAAAACCTTTTAAATGTACATCTAATTCCTTTTATTTCTAACTTGGCCTTGGATCTTACATTTTGCCCACTTGACCATGTTTGGGGGATTGACGGGGTGCCCTAGCAAGCTTGTATCGTAGTTTTAGTTTTTGCCACTGGAGGACTTTTGAAAAGCCATCGTCCGCACCCCTCATAGTACTACTTCTTCATCTTACTTCCCACTCCGCCTCCCATTCCCCTTGTGGGCATTGGATTGACCTATTCCGAGGTGCACCTTACCTGGAGTAGAGGAAGGGGCTAAAGGCTGATGACGCTTCGTTGCTTGCAGTCGCTCATTTCATGAAGATTATCTATGTGGAAGACAACAGGGTTCTACTGGATGTTTTTAAACACCAGCACTTATATTTTGTAAACAGGATCTCCGCACACCTGCGAGGGTAATAATGAAATAATGTCTGCATGGATCATGGATTAGGTCGGCGAACAACGGATCGCGACATCGGAGTTCCTTGCATCGGGGTTTAATCTCGGGGGATTAATCGCGGCACAACTAGTGGGGTTAATTTTAGGGTTTTTCCCTCCCAGGCTGCCTCCCAAAGTGGTGGAAGGCGCTCATCTATCAATGTGTAGCCTTTTAAGGATGATTGTAAATGATATGCTGAAGGTGTCTTGAGTCTGCGGAATTCGGTGAGTCTATATTAGGTTTTTAATTAATTAATTATTTAATTAGTGAATTATTTGAGCTTATTGTAAAAGCTTAGTCTTTGGGAGAAAGATAGGGGTATTTGTGCCAAAATGAATGGAATAGCACCCCCCACACTTGGCCAAGTTTCAGCTCTGTCGGACTATTTTTGCCTTGTCCAAGTCCACTTAGAATCAGTTAGGGCAAAAAAAGCAATTTTAATTGCTTTGATGTGATTTATTAAAAAATCCACAAAACCTTTAACTATTTGGAGTTTAGTTAGTGGATGCAAGATGGAAAGTGGCAAAAGAACCCCTCTAACCATACCCAACCCTTTCCCCCACCTTTCTAACTTAATTTGACCTTTTACCCACTTTTAGGTTAATTTAACCCTTGCCCTAAAGGGGAATTCGACCCTTGATTATTTTATTTCTAAAAACCTCCTTGGGGAGCTCAAAGGGCACCCACATGTGAAGTCGCCTTCCTAAGCTAATCTAGACCAAGAAACCTATTCTTACTAACTAAACCTCACTCTAACTAACTCTAACCCTTTGGACCCTCACGTCCCTCTTGGGATGTGCCCCTCTTGTTGGTTAAACCCCCCATAACCACCTAACTACACCCAACGTTCCAAAAGTGGAACGTGGGTCTTTTCCCATTAACCTAGGCGACCCTAAGTTGACCCTTCCTCTCCCCTAGACCTTGCCTAAACTAATCCGCCCCCCTCTTTCTCCTTGTTTGGTGCGCACCTCTCCTTGATAGGTGTGCTATACCCACCCAAAACCTAACTAACTCCCAAAGCTAGCACGTGGGGCCTTCTAGAATAGCTAAAACATTATTTTTAGAAGGTTTGCTAGCCTCTCTCTAGCCTCCACCTAAGCAATTCGATTTTTGCTTCTTTCCAAAGCCCCAAACCCTAGTTAGGGCGCATTCTCTTAGAGATGTGTGCTTTCTTCTTTGATTTGACACTTGGCTTTAATCTAGACCACCTCCTTTTGCATCTAGAGGTATAAAAGGAACCTAGCCTCCTCATTTCACCACCAATCTTTTGCTAACTCTATTATGTTGGAATTTCTCTGCTCCCATCTTCTTGTTCTTGCCATCTTGCCATCCATCTCATTGCTCCACTATTTGGTTAATGAGAAAAAGCTTTTCAGAGGATACATGGTGCAATTTTGAGATGAATCTTCTTGTTCCATACATGAGGGTGATGTTGTTTTGGTTTTGTTTCACTTGCTCATATTTATAGATCTTGGGTTCAAAGTAGTTTGCTTAAGTAAGATAGCTTTGAGTATTCTTGTTGTCTTATGATAATTTAGATAACCTAAGATTTTCAAGTATTTCGTCTTAGGTGTAACTAGGGTATCTATCTATCTTGTTTTGCAGGTGTTTCAATAATCTTTGCAGGTAACCTCAAGGGGTTTCACTTGGAGGAGGATTCTACGAGGAGTCCCTCCTTGGAGCCCATATACACTCCATACTTCTTCCATTTTCCATCCATTTTCTGCTGTCATAACTTGTGACTTTCAGCTCTTGTTTTAGTAATTGGAAAGGTCAAAAAAATACTTTTAATCTATCATATCATTGTCTGGGAAATTTACGTGTTTACCACTTGAGGAGTTCCCCATTACTTCTCGGTGTTCTTATGACATATCGGCAAAGTTGTACTGATCTTACTTGAATTGAAATCCCGGATCGATCCAAATTTTGCATAAGGACATCTTGGAGGCTTCCCAAGCACTTCCTTGACTTGGTTGACTGATCTCCTCTCTTCTCCTTCCCTTCTAGCATTTTTTCAAGTTTGTAAGTATTTCTCTAAACCCTAGACTAGCTCATTCTTTTCCTAGATCTCGTATGCTCTTGTTGAAAGTTTCTATGCTTGCATAGGAACCCTCCACTACTTTTCTAGGTGTTTTGCAGCCCTCTTGGCAGGCTCCAGCTTGCTGATATTTGCGGGACAGCGTCAGATCTTGAAGGTTTGGGTTGCTCAAAACACCCGGGAGGCCTCCTAGCTCACCTTGCTAGAGCTTGGGTAACATCTCTCCTTTTCTCCTTCACTTCTCCTGAGAGTTTTGAAGTTCTCTAAATAGTTTTGATCTCTAGAGATAACCTAGTTTAGATCTAGCTCATTCTTTTGTAAAGTCTAACCCTAGACTAGCTCATTCTTTTTCCTAAATCTCGTATGCTCTTGTTCCTCTTTGACTTTAGCTAGATAGCTCCATTTGTTTGTATGTTTTAGATCTAATGTTTCTTGGGGTTATCTAACCATTTTTAGATGCATATGATTGAGTGGTTTTAATATGCTAAGTTACATTCCTTAAGTCCTTATTGCCTTTCGTACTTAGCATAAAAGTTGTGATTTCAAGTATTGTTTTGTTTCATTCTTGAGGCACTTTTAGGCCTTGGTTGCTCACGGCCTAACCTTAATTTAACCCCTGGTTTGAGCTCACTTTTGGCCACGGCCTTTGTCTACTTTGGGATCCCTTTTGCTCACGGCCCTACTCTGTTTTGAGTTTCCCCTTGTACACACAGCCCTCGGTCCTCATCTTTGCCTCATGGCCTAAGTGCCTTCAAGCCATAGCCTGTCCATCCTTATTGCATTCAGCTTGTTTTGGTTGAACTACTCTCGGCCTTAGCACATGACAGTCATTTTCTAG